>JAODAL010082751.1:0-11473 GCA_025379985.1 Phyllomedusa bahiana
AGGAAAAGAAGACCAAATTAATAAGAAGAAATAAAAGAATGAGAAAAAGCA
This sequence comes from Phyllomedusa bahiana, assembly GCA_025379985.1. Lineage (NCBI taxonomy): Eukaryota > Metazoa > Chordata > Amphibia > Anura > Hylidae > Phyllomedusa > Phyllomedusa bahiana. The sequence continues at coordinate 52 of JAODAL010082751.1, forward strand.
GCATGCCAGTGATGGTTATAGTATCCACCCCTGTGCGTTAGCAAAAAGAAGTAAAAACAAAAAAGGTTGTTGGTTACCTTCAGGTAACTATGTGCACAGGTCCCACCTAGTTTTTAACCTGACACGGAACAGATGTAGCTTGCTGTGAACAAGAGACTCACTTTGTCTCTAAATGCATAATAAATCTGGAATATTTTTTATTCTCCAAATTCATTTATATATTTTTTATAGTCAATGAAATAGGCAGTTCCCAACATAATCCTATGATTGTAATCCTCTCCTTCCCCCCAAAGTGGCCCAAAATCACTCAAATGAAATACCAGGAGTGAAGGAAACTGCCTTATTGACATGGAGGCGAGCCAGACAATTATTAGGAAGGAAAACATACCGTGCTCGCTTCGGCAGCACATATACTAAAATAGGAAAGAAAACATACTAGAGAATTTATTAACAAAACAGGTAATGGTGGGGCAACGATTGAGCGGAACTTGTAGTTTACTCAGACAAATTAAACCATTAAATGGAAACACCAAAATGGTAGCGAACCAGCTTTAAGGATTAAAATGTAGAAAAAATGTATTTCGTTCTGTAAAAATACATAGAACAAAACATGATGCAGAGCTGATGTGTTTCAGTGTATACGGTGCTAGGATTAAGGGTATACACCAGAAAACACGTCAGCCTTTGGAAACAGGAGGGTTTATGTGGCAGCCGCTATTCTCCCCCTCCCTCTGGAAGCATACACTGTCCAGACAATGCCAGGGAAGGTGGACTTACAGTTGTTGAACACCGTTCTATAACCTTTCACATAGATCAGTGTGCTATACCAACAATATAATTAATCTTGCACACATTTATGAATTGGTAACAAGGACAGATAAAGTCAGTAGGAGTTATCTTGACTTTCCGGAGAAAGAGATCCTCACAATGTTCAATCCCTGATATTTTGTAACTTTTATACTATTTACTCAGAGTTTTCGACAATTCTTTGGCACTATTACCTGTCATTATTTATTGTATAAAAAACTGTCCTTCCTATGTTCATTGTGCACTATTCTCAATAACCTTTTGTGTCTTAGACTGTGTCCTCGAATCCATATTAAGATCAGATGCTGAACAACTGACTTTTAATCAATACCCTTTTTGAACATTGCTAACAATACCAGTTGTCGACAGGCTCTGCAGACTGTATATTACCTCCATACAGTGACCATATAGTGGTAGATACTATTGTACACAGGCTTTGTAAACTGTATATTACCTCTATACAGTGACCATATAGTGGTAGATACTATTGTACACAGGCTCTGTATGTATATTAACAGTAGTGTTAGGTACCAGTGTACACAGACTCATTGTATATTACATACATACAGTGACCATGTAGTGGTAGAAACCAGTTTACACAGGCTCAGCAGGCTGTATGTTATACACATACTGTACAGTGGCTATATAGTGGTAGGTACCAGTTGTACATAAGCTGACCTAGGCTTACTGTGTATAACCACCATACAGTAAATCCACAGCAGCAACCAAGTTAATCAGCTCACCTGAGGGTTTGGGCGCGGTTCCAAGCAGGTTCTCAGACTGCTACAATATCCAAAGCGATGAAAAAGGCATACATTGAACCCGCCTCAAAAAAAGGGAAGATCAGAAGGCAGCCAAATAAGAGAAACAATTTATTTGAGTATCAAAAAAGACATCTTAGACAGTGAATGCCACAGGATAAAACCAAGTGTAAACCTGCATCTTGATCTTGTTGACGCGTTGAATGGGTGTTTCCTATAAAAGGAAGTAGGAACTTGACAAATGTTATGACTAAGAATCGCTAGATTCGAAACGCGTCAACAAGTTCAAGATGCAGGTTTACACTTGCTTTTATCCTGTGGCATTCACGGTCTCAGATGTCTTTTTTTGAAACTCAAATAAATTGTTTCTCTTATTTGGCTGCCTTCTGATCTTCCCCTTTTTTTGAGGCGGGTTCAATGTATGCCTTTTTAACCACCATACAGTGACCATGTAGTGGTAGATACCAATGTACACAGGATCTGCCGACCATTTTGTTATTTGGAGTTTGTATTCTTCTACAATCTTCAGCATATAGGAAAAATTATGTTATATTTTAATAGATCAGACTTTTTTTTTTACTGTAAATTTTTATTAAAGTTTTCAATAAGGTTTTTCAATACCAAAATACGTTCAACAAAGCCGTAAAATAACTATCATAGAGATATTGTGCAATCAAAATAGTTAACACAAAGTGCAGTTTTGAACAAGCGAATCTCAATGGGTTAAGTAGAGTACAACCCTAGTCTGCATCCCATTAGGCCTGCAGACAGCTAAAGTGACAAAGTCACCTACAAGACAAAAAGACAGACTAACAAAACAGGGTGAGGGAGGGGAAAGAGCAAGAACAAGACACACAGGGAAAAAACTAAGGCCCCCAACACTAGGTTTGCAATCCAATTATACTAAAGTAGAAAACTACAAGTCATGTAGGATACAGTAAACATCCCAAGGTTTCCAAATACGATAAAATAGGTCCAGTTGGTTGTGAGATAGGGCAGTAAGATATTCCATTCGTCGAGACTTAAGTCATGCTGAGTAGGAATAGAAGCTTGTTTCCAAAATCTAGCAATAAGACATTTAGAGGCAGTCACTATATATAGGAAGAGTCTTCCCATCCTACGACCTAGAGGGGCATAAGGGACGTTTAGAAGAAAGGTCTGCGGGGTAAGAGGGACCCTAATCTATGTAATATCAGCAACCAAGGACTGAACCATTAACCAGAATGGCCGTAACCCTCCACAATCCCAAAACACATGTTGTATGTTTGCCCCTGGATTCCCACATCTCCAGCAACAATCCGGAATAGTAGGCTTAACTCTATGTAGGAGAGCAGGTGTGTGGTACCAATACATTAATATTTTGTACTGGTTTTCTTTAGTTTGAGCAGAGAGAGATGAGCGGGCTGCCTGCTTCCATATCATTTGCCAGGTGTCTCTGGAAACAGGAGATCCCAGATAATCTTCCCACTTAGCCATATACGAATGGACTATCGGGGAGTCGGGGTTAGAAACTATTAGAAGTTTATATATAGAGGATATCAGACCTTTAGAGGAGTGTCCTGCCAGACATATCTTTTCAAATACAGTAGGAGCAGATACTGTGGTGGATTTTAACGTCGACGAGACAAAACGTCTGTTCTGAAAGTAGGAGTAGGTAGATCATCAGCGGACCGCAACACATCAAACGTTTTCAATTTCAGTGTACGATGGTCCACTAGATCCGCAAAGTAGAACAATTTACGGTCGAACCAAGGCCTCAGACTCTCATCTGGTCGTCCCTTTTTGGATACTCAAAAGACCGTGGCCAATACATGGTTAAACATCACAGGATTTCACAAATGCGGCCATAGGATTTGCAAAATGTGTAAATATGTGAATAATACTGCTGCCTTCACATCTTACTCAAATAACAGGTCTTTTTCTATAAAGAGCTTTGTGAATTGTAATACTAAGTTCGTGATTTATTTGGTAAGCTGTGAAGGCTGCAGGGTACAATACGTTGGATGTACAACAGGCCCCCTTAAAATACGTATTAGGAGACACATGTCGGATGTCAATAAACAGGATCAATTCAAAACATCAGCAGTATCAAAACATTTTTCTGAGATTCATGGAGGGGATTTAAGTACGCTCTCAGTGATTGGTATAGAGCAAGTACATCGTGCAGAACGAGGTGGAGATTTGCACAGAAAATTATTAGCCAGGGAGGCCTGGTGGATTTTCCACCTGGACACCAGAACACAGAAGGGGTTAAACATAAAACAGGACATACAATATCATTATTAGATATGCCTAGTAACTTATAATAATGAGGATACTACAGAGGAGTCAAATAGGTTTTACTATTTGTTATAATATTAAAATGTATTTTTAATGTTTGTGAATTTACGTCATGTTTGAAAGGTCCTTTATAAGGGAGTCATTGACCTATGAGAAACAGCCATGAGTAAGGGTCCCGTGACCCGAAACGCGTCGGCGTCTTGACTCCATTCAGTAGTCAGAGGCGGCGGGTCTCTCGTTTACATGTTTGTTACTACTTTTAAGAAGATGCAAATAAAGAAATGGAAATTATTTTTTAATCACGCCCGGTCTGCACCTGCTTATGTGTTCATCCTCTATACCCAAGTGGATAAGTCGCTGGAGCCGGTTCATCGTTTACTTGTATCCAATAGCAGGGGGTTGAAATATAAACGAGGTCATTGAGGAAGCCTCAGAACATAACCCAAATTGTTTGTGGCATCTACTCCAGATATCCCTAGTAAGGGACATAGAATGCAATAGAGTGATATTAAATTTCTGGGAGGTGGTAGCCCACAGCAAGGAATTAGGGTGAATGGGAGCTAGCCACAACTTTTCCACCTCCATCCATCTGGAGTAAGCAAATAAAGCTGACCAAGATGGTATAGCATGTAGTTGAGCCGCCCAGTAATATTTGACAAGGTCGGGCACCGCCAGGCCCCCCTCCACCCTGCTTGCCAACAGAACACTCCGAGAGATCCTATGCCTCTTTTTCCCTCAGATGAAGTGGATCAAGTCCGATTGCAAAGAACGGAGAACTGACATAGGAATGGAATAGGAATGGGCAAGTTCAATAATACATTAATTTTAGGAAGAATGGTCATCTTAATCGCTGCTATTCGTCCAAATAAAGATAGAGCCAATTTATTCCATCTTTCCAACAGCCTTTTAATATCAGTTATTAGTTTAGGAAAATTATGTTTAAAAAGAGAGGCGTAAGCTGGTGTTAGATTTATCCCCAGATACCGCAAACATTCGGTCTGCCACCTATAATTATAGTTGGCTTTTAGGAGAGAGAGCTGATCACTAGGGATATTGATTGGCAGGGCTCCCCGGTTTTTGGATGTTTAAATCTATAAACCTGACAAAGGCCCAAACCGGGTCAAACGGGCATGTAGGTTAGGGAGGGAAACCATAAGATTAGTTAATGTAAGAAGGATATCATCCGCATATAGCGAAATCTTAAAATCCTGTCCTTTTAGCAGGACTCCCTTAATATTATCATGTAACCGAATTGCAGCAGCCAAAGGCTCAATACTAAGCGCAAAAAGTAATGGAGAGAGGGGGCAGCCCTGCCTAGTTCCATTTCGTATCTCAAGCAATTGAGAGGTGGCGTGTGGGAGCCTGATGGTAGCAGTGGGGTGAGAGTAGAGACCCTGGAGTGCGCCAACAAAAGGACCACTGATCCCAAAAGCCTCCAACGTACGGAACATAAAGGTCCAATTAAGGCGATCAAAAGCCTTTTCGGCGTCTAAGCTGAGCAGGAGCATTGAGTCTCTTCTCCTATTCATTATGTCAGTCAAGTCGATCGCTCGCCTGGTATTGTCCCCCCCCTGCCGACATGGGACAAATCCCACCTGATCCTTATGTACAAGCTGCGGCAAGAAGAAGGAGAGTCTATTTGTCAATATTTTAGTAAAAAAATTTAAATCCGCATTTAAAAGGGCTATAGGTCTGTAGCTGGCGCACTCCAGGGGTCCTTATCCGTTTAGGATTAATTTATAAAGAATGGAGCATAGTAGTAGGGGGAATTTGGGCCCGTGGAAAAAATTAAAGATCCTTCCCCTATAGGGAAGAAGCGGACTGGAAAGCTAAAAAAAAAAAAGGTGAGGAGATGGGCCCGGGGAATTTACCTATGGCAAGTCTTTAAGAGTACCGAAATCTCCTCCTCCGGGGTCGGGAGGTTTAATGCTGCCACATCAGAACGCCAACTTGGGGAGATTAAGGACAAAAGAAAGTCCTGAGAAGGCTTCCCTTTTTCCCCGGGATCAGAGGGCAGCACGGGGGATATTGTATAACAGAAAAAAAAGGAAGGGAAGAGACTTGCTACAGTTTAGGTCTGAGCATGGGACTCCACATTGTTCCTAATAGGGGGGTACTGATTTAACTGTTCATCTCGAAGCATGCTTGCGAAAAAGGAATGGGGTTTTATTACCCTTTCATAGAATTTTTTGAAAAAAACCACAATTTTTCAGAAAAGAAGGCTAGGTTTTAAATTTTGCCCCGCAGACTCAATACCCCCGCAGGGCGGCCCAGGGGGGATGCGATGCTAGCTGGTTCAAATTTGCTTTAATTGAGGAGCAAGCTTTTCCTCTGACCTCTCTATCCTTTTTCAGGCGGGGAAAAACCCAGAGCAATCATTTCCCCGAACAAACAGCTTTGTGGGCTTCCCACAATTTTGGTCTTTGAATCAACGGAAAACCCGTTTTTAACCAAAACTACTAAATGTGTTGTCTCGGGCCTTTCCCCAAACTGGGGGTTTTTTAAGCACAAATTCTTTGAGTCTCCATGGCACGTCCAAATTGAAATTCCCAAATTCGGGACCAACTTAGGGGGGCGGGTTCGGACCACGAAATTTTGACCCCACTGAAGCCGTTCCAGCATTCGCAGGGCAATATTTTCCCGAAAAATAATCAAATCAGAATGTTTTTTATGTGGATTTGAAAAGAAATATAAACCTTTTCTGATGGATGAAGGATCCGCCACAGATCAAATAAGCGGAACTGTCCCCTATCAATTGGGGGAAACCCCCTGGAGAGACAAAAAGTTTTCCTAGAGAAAGAGTGTTGAACCCTGTAATTTAAACAAGCACTTCCGAGAAGACAAATTAAAAACCCTCCTATAACATGGGTGCTGAGGGCAGCGGAAAGGCAAGAGGACCACTTGGAAAAAAAAAATTTACCAACAATTTTGGCAAATACTTTACACAAAAGATAAGTGCCATTCAGCGCCCCCCCTCCAAAAACAAATATTGACCTCCAGGATCAGGGAGCACTCATAATCGTAAGGGGGAGGACTAGAAACCAAAAACCACCCCAGCCTTCTTCCTACCGAAATCCAACATACTGTAGGGTGTAACAAATTTTTAAAAACCTAAATTTTCCTTCCTTTGAAAAAGGGGTCTCTTGTAAAAAAATGATGCCCGCGGGGGGGGGGGTGCCGTTAAAGGTCAGTTAGAAAGATTTCCTTTTGGGCATTGGAATTAGCCCCTTAAATTTAAAAAAAAGCTATCCTAACCATTGGGATAATTGACGGAAAAAGGGCATAGCCGGATGCAAAACCGGGGTTAACATTACATACCGACCCAATTTGAAGGTAACCTGAAAATTCCCCCATACTGGGAAAAAAGGGGGAAAGGGGAAGACAAGACCAGACATAACAATGAATAACAGCACATATTTGTCATCAAGGAGTTCTGGAGAGGCAGAGAATACGAAATTAATCCAGTCAGAAGACTAGTATAAAATATAAGGCTTCTTTAAATGGCAGAACTGGCCTCAGGGGGCAGCAAAGTGAAACCAAATTTTCCTGAGAGAGTCAAAATTAAACTCAAGAGCACTCACTGATATCACACCACTAATGCAAGGTTCTTTGCACCTGAATTGGAGAAAGGGGGAAAAAACTCTCATGAAAAGTAATTAGTAAGGGGAAAAACAACATCCCCTACAAAAAAAAAAAGGGGTTTATCAACATTAAACACATTTGCCCAAAATTCTCCACAACCGAGGGGAAAAAAAAAACACTCAAATAATGGCATTAAAATAGAAATGCATTTTACCCGGGCCCCACAATGGGCAGAAAAGTGTAGGACCTTGAGGGGACCCCAACCCCCCCCCTCCCATCTGGTATTCAAGTCCCGGTACGGGCCAGTTGCCTGGAGGGAGACCTCAATGGCTCCTGAGAGTGACGCCTTTTATGTATAGACTGAACCCTTTTTACCAGTCGCGGGTGGGGCCGGGGTAGGACCCCGGGTTTTCCCCAATTAGATAAATCCGGTACAGGGAAAGCCCGGGCAGCACAAAAGTCCAGAAGATCCCATAGTCACGGACACAGCAAGCGTCCATTTCGGAGACCCCCCGGGGGAAAAGGAAACTCCCATCTTACACGATTTACGGTTTTTTAAGAGTCCCAAAAAGGGCCGCAATTCTCCTCTTTTTGCAGGTAACCCAAGAGAGTCTGGGAACAAATTGGAGAGAAGCCCCTTTATACCCACCTTGCGCGCCAAAATTGCCCAGTCAAATTTTTTCCTTCAGTTTTAAGTCATGAACCAGCAAACACATTCCCGGGGGCGGGAACCGACCCTTTGCTTAAAAACGCGGGGTGCAGGTCCATTTTTGTTATGAGTAAGGTCTCCCAACAGTCCATTAAAGATGCCTCCAGTATCTGGTGTAAATTCTCCTCTCCTGTACCACCGGAGGCCCCTAATTTTTTATATTGTTCCGTTGGCCTCTATTATCTAAGTCCCCAGATGTTTTGTTTTTTCTCGCAATAGTTTTTAGCTTTAGATACCATAACGTCTGCATACAGAAACGTAAGGGGGATCACATGTGCTATTCAAGATGTCCACCCTCCGGCTACTTCTATATCCTGTCTGCTGCCCCAATCTCAACCCTACAAGCTTTTAAATTCAGCGATTAATTTTTTAAATCCTCCTTATAGGGAGAGTTTGAGATTTTTTTTCCCCAAAGGGGTACTGGAGGGGGGTTTTAGCACGCCACTAACCTCGCCAAGACTCAGGTGATGAGGCCCAGGGTCCGGGGCGCATACATCATTAGAGTAGACACACCCGGGGTTTAGGAGGAGCAGACCACGCCGCAGCAGGGGTAGAACGGGTGGGTTTTTACGTCCCTTAATGTAGCTTGCATTTTAGAGATCACCCCCTCTGTGTAGTGGGAACTTTAGCAGAGGAACTCCAAAGCAGAGGTGGAGAAGGAGCAATGTGCAAATGGCTACTGGTTGGGTTAAGAAAGGAAAATTAGCAGTGGCAAGAGGGTTCTTTTGTCTGACCGGCAAGTGCCCCTTCTTAGAGTCCCTCAGCAGGGCAGCAAGCCTCCGTGCAGTAGGTGGGGAAGGAGCCCCTTCGATGGACTGGCTCAGAGTTGTAAGGGCCCTAAGGATGCCTGCTCCGGGGGCCTCACTTCGCCTCTGTTGTGCAGCAGTTCTGAGCGGCGCTTGAGGCAGAAGTGCTGCGGGGGGGTGAGAGAATCCCCTGTATTGTGCGTTCCTTCCGGCCGGGCAGAGGACCGGCAAAGGAGCCGGATCAGAAGCTGTGCGCACTGTACCTGGCGGGGACTGCTAATACGCCCAAAGTCTCTCGGGTTTTGGTCCCCCAGGACGTGGAGAGGCCAAGCCCCCCGGGGCACCGGGAGTGGAGCGGAGAGCGCACAAACCCGCCGCCGCGTTAGAACCCCGGGACCCTGCCCGCGTGGTGGGTAGGGCGGTGCTTCCGGTATCGCACGAGGCAGGGAGATGCCTTCTTCCAACGGTTGCCGGAGCCCGGGAGGTACTGTGAGTTCCGTGATCCACCGCCCCCGCGATCAGGCACCGGAGTTCAGAGAGTGAGGTACGGGCTTTTGCTGGGTGCTCGGATCCCGCTCCAGAAGGGGCCGGGCTCCCATCGGCCCTGGAGGCCTCGCATCGGCGGTGCCCGTTTAGTACTTCAAAAGAGGAACGGCAAGCTCCGGGGGGTCCTCGGATGTTTCTTGCCGCTGTAGCACTTTTTCGCCGTCCCCGCGCCAGGTTTGGATAGGATTGCCCTTAATTTAGCAGTGAGGGTCAGGAAACTAACAGATCAAGCGGCCATCTCCTTGCTGAAACCCCGCCCCCCAATAGATCAGACTTTTACGACACAGTCTACCGATTATGTGAATGTTTAATTTGTAAAACCCGCAAAAGAGTGTTGAGTTAAACTTTTTAAGATTTTTGTAATTTTTTAACGTTTTAAACTTTAACTTATACAAGCAGCCCCCCTAAGGTACCACTAGAGAGAGCATTAATTCCCCATGCTCACTGTTTGCAGTCTTTCTTGCAGCAATTTGTATATTATGCTACTACCCAGTCATGGCACCGAGAATTTTGTCCAACATCAATCCTCCCTCCTTCTCTCACCCATGATACATCCCATACACTATTAAACCCTTTTCACCTACCCCAAACCACCCGCTTTCATGTAAAGACACAAATCTTATTTGTCACTGAATCATCTGCTGTCACTTTTCATTCTCCTGCTTCTTGCTGAAGGGAATATTTCTCCTAATCCCTGCCCCCCTCATTTACTCTAATCCCATCTCCTTCTCCTCCTCCCACAGCAACCCGCTAATCTTGCATACTATTCATGTACAACTTTTCCTGCTCCTGTTAAATGTGCTCTCTATAACTGCGTCTGTCTGTAACCAACTCATTGCTGTTCATGACCTGTTCCTCTCTAACTCCCTCAACCTGCTATCTCTCACATAAAACATAGCTCCACAATCAACACTGCTTCTCCTGCTGCTCTCATTTAGGGTTTGGCCTACACTTCACTCACACCCTCAGCCTGAGAAGGGGGCCAGGTGGAGATCAGCATACTCCTTTTCTCCACACTGCAATTTACCAAGTCATTCCTCCTGCACCCTTCCTCATTACCCTTCCTTTGGGATCCACACACTCAGACTTTTTCAACACTTTCTCTTTGTTGGCTGTTATATACAGACCCCCCCCCCCCCCGCTCACCCCACCAGTTTCTGGATCATCATGCCCCTCACTTCCTCTCTACTAAAATACCCACACTCATCATGGATGATTTCAACATCCCCATTGACAAACCCCCTTTCTCCATCCATTTCTCATTTTCTCTCACTAACTTTTACTCTTAGCCTCTCCCAATTTAAAGATTCTCCCACCCACAAATATGGGCACTCTCTTTATCTGGTTTTTCTTCATCTGTGCTCAATTTGAACTTTAGTAATTCTCCTTATGTGCTCTCTGATCATAACCTTCACTATCACTAATTCTCACCCATCTCTGACACACCTGCCCATCACACTTTCAAAAAATCTCCGCTCTATAAACACTCAGGGAACTCGTAGCACCATAAAAGTCCCCACTGCCCCCAATCTCCTCTGTCTCTTTCCTGACCTGGCTGTTAAACAATATAATGAAACTCTCTTTAACCACCCTGGACATATAGCACCACTTAAATCCTGCACCACCAAGATACCGGGAGCTTTGGCACACACCTCAGACTTGCTTCTGAAGCGATGTTCCAGGAGTGATGAACGTCTGTGAGAAAGTAAAAGCTACCTGCAGACCCCTCTCCATACAAATTCATGCTAAAATTTACCCACCCTGTGCTTCACCATTTAAAACAATAACAAATCACCTCCCGGGTGTTTTTTTTTTTTTTTTTAACTAAAAAAGCCATTCTGGACCTTTATGCGATGCTAATTACCGATCAGTCTCTAAAACCCGCCCTTTTTCTCTAAACTCCTAGAACGCTTGGTCTACTCTCATCTAACCTGCTATCTCTCTCTAATGCTCTCTCAACCTCCCACAATCAGTTTTCACATTTACACTTT
>JAODAL010082752.1:0-11472 GCA_025379985.1 Phyllomedusa bahiana
TAAGGGGGTATTTTTCACACGGGTTTTTTAGGCCTTTTTTTATGTTTAAATTACCTCAGACCAGGATGTCAATTCTTGAGCCATTTTGCTCCTAAAATCCCCCTAGGAAACAGCGGGGGGATAAATTTTTCAAAATACGCTTCAAATAACCCCCTAAAATGCGTTTCGAAAACCCCTCAAATCAGCCATTTTTTTAACTGTTTTTGAAGCAAAAAATTTACACTTCAAAAACAAATTTGAACAACCCTAAATTTTTTTAAGATCTTTTTGGAAATTGCAAAAAAACAGAACTTAAGCGGATACCAAAATGGAAGAAATTTTTCTCCCACAAATTTTGACAGAAATCTTTGGAATGTGCAGGTTTCCTTAGCAAAATCCACTGTGGGGTTTGGGGATTTTTCTCATATTGCACATGGGCGTGATTTCACTGTGCTTCACTTCATGCCTAAAGGGAAATCCTGGTGTATCCCCAGGGCATTTTACAGCAAATTACGTTTACTATTTGCAAATCGCTGGGGGTTTTTTTTTTTGTCCTTTTTTCAGTTAAAATCTGAGGGCAGCAAGCTAGAAGTCATAACTTTTTTTTAAAAAGGATACATTTATCTGTGGTTTTTTGTTTTTGTTTAGTGAGTCAGAAAATTTTTTTATTAAAGGTAGTATTCTTTTTTTTATGTTTTTTCTGTACTTTTCTCCAAACTTTTCTATAAAACTTCAAAGAAGCGGCAGGACAAAAAAAAATAAAATAAATGTTTGAACTGTTTTTATTTAAATTTTCAAGAAAACACTAGGGGTCTCATGTATAAAACTGCTGGGTCAAAAAAAATTTTTTTTCCCATCGCCCAATCGACCCCCCTTTATTTCAAATTTCTCGGGAAAAATAAAAGGGGGCGCTCTGTTTGGGTTTTGCTAGGGCAAAAAAGTGATTTTTAGCCCTAGACATTTTCATACATGTGGCCCTATTGTGACATGTAAATGGGGCTGCATCAGTTTTCGGGTGTATTTTGACCCAAAAAAAAATGTTGAAAGTGCACTCCAAATTTGGCGCAAAATTGCCTTTGTAATGCCCAAAGACTTGTGCATTCTGGGATTTGCCCCACTTCATAAAGTAGACACTTTTATGATTTTTTGACAGCAAACCAGGCAAATAACATAACAGCCAGACCAGGTTAAAGGTGGTGCCGGCCTGACTTGTCTAGTGGCACGGCACTAAAAAAGCTTTTATTTTTGAACTGCAAAGAACAGGTTCTACATTCCAGCATTCTCATCCCTTTAAAGCACTTGAACGGCCTGTTGTCCCAAGATTCATACATGTCCCCTAGGGAAAAGCCCTTTAAAGGGGGTTTTTTTCTACTTCAATAATGGGTTGATGGGCCCTTCGACAGAGTATGAATTTTAGGAACAGTGTAGTGAATTGGGAAGGGGGGCTTCTGAAATCCAGGGTCAGAGGTGAACCTATACCTATCAGGCATTTAAAGCTTATCTATGTGAAGCTTTTTCTTTTTTATGAGGAATATCCCCCAACTTGGTGATTTTTTGATTCTTTTCTTTATCAGGGGTGGAAGACCACGCATGGGGACCACTCCCCATCAGGAATCATTGACCCCAAATTGATGAGACATTTGTCACAATTAACAAAAATCCGTAATGCCTATATTTAAAAAATATTTTTGAGTAGTAAGGTAAATTATGCCCAAAGGTTTTGTTTTATTTTTTTTGATTATTGATAATAATAATGGAAACCTGATGGATCCCAATCCAAAAAGTTGTTGTCCATAAGAAATGTTTCCACTTTCAGCTTTGTAAAGAAAACTCTGACCCCGATGTAAACCGGGTTTCCCATGATTTTAAAGCAACACCAATTAGATTAATAATAGCTTGTTGCCCCAAAACCCCTTTTCCCCATTTCACTAGCTTTTGGGGTTTTTATTCCTCTTGTTCATTAGATAATATGCAACCCCCATGTAACTATTCACTTTTGACTGTTTTCTCATTTAAACAGTATTCACTTGCAATTCATGTCATTTCTGTAAACTTTGGCAAGTAAACTGTGTATATTTTCATTTACAAAAAGGGTAATTATTGGGAAAATTCAAATAGAAAGGTAAAACGGGAAACACAAATACTACTCTGAATGACATGCACCTCATTAGAGTTCTCAAAATGTGACTTTTTTGTCTGCTGAAAGTTAGCACAATGTTCTTTATATATTTAAAAAAACACTGGTTTGTAATTAACAGTTAGTGAAATAAAACAGTGTGATTTTTGACAATTTTGACAAGTTTCATTAGTCTTGTGAAAAAAAATAATGCACACTCAGCTTTTTTTAAATTCTTTTGATTTCCCCAATTCATGTAAGTTTTCAATTTTCTTCCAGACCTGAAAAAAAATTTTTTTTTTTAAAAAGGAAACCGATACCTTTGAAGGAAATTAACCAGATAATTGTATTTGTAGAAGACACAGCAAAAAACTTTTTAGTTTCCCCTGCATATTTTTTCTTTAGGAAAAATGGAGAAAGGGTGGATACAAAAATGATAACCCCTTGTGAAAAATGTACCCTAAACCCCTTTTGCCCACAGCAGACAAGACAAACGCACAGCAGACACATACAGTTGAAACCCCGAGTTTACATACAATATAAAAAGACAATATGCATGTTTTTTCATTTCTACATGAAATCAAAAAACCTTACCCTTTTTTAAATCAATTAAAAATTTCCAAAAATTTTTAAATTTTTCCAAATGCCAGAATAAAAAAAGTGAGAATTTGTTAAAGAATTTTTATTACTTTCCCGCAAATAAACTTTATATACACTAGGGTTACTATGTCTTTAAACTATTTGGGCACCCATATATGATGTCCCTTCTTGGGAAGCTTCTGATTAATTTTTTGGCAATATCTGAGTTCATTAGAGACAATTGTGGATGTATTTTTTAAAAAACCCCCAAAACACACTTTTTTTTGTGTAACATCAGGGAAATATAAAAAAAAGCCAAGTATAAAAGAAAAAAAAGGGATTTCAACTTGGGTGAATTTTCAGATAACGGAAGATGCCTAGTTCATTATAAAAAAATAGGGAAAGTCCAGCCATCAACCACTCAGGAAGAGAGGGGTTCTTTCTCAGAGATAAAGTGCTTTGGTCCAACAGTGCATGTCAACCCAAAGAGGTGCGGAAGTGGTAAGATTTGTCATTACCCACGTAAAACGCTATTGTACCACGGGGACAAAAGGGCCCTCTGCCGGGAAAAACCCATGACTCCAGAAGAAACAATAAAGCCAGATTAAGTTTGGGAAATGCTACAGAAAAAAAAATTCTCTTTTTTTGGAGCTTTCCCCTGGGGCCCTGCGAAAAAAATTTAAATTTTTTTGCCAAAAAAAGACCATCATTACTTTGGAGGAAAAAGGGAGAAGCTTGTAAGCCTAAGAACAAAAATTCCAAAAAAGCAAAGAGAACATTTGTGGTTTGTTGTTCTATGTATTATTTTCATTTTAGGGGGGTCCCCGCAAAAACCGACAGAAAACTGGGTGTTTTTTCAAAATGGAAATGACCCAAAAACAACTGCCAAAGTAGTTAAAAATCTTAAGGAAAACCAAGCAGTGTTTTTGGGCGGCCATCCAAGCCCCTTTATCTCAAACTAATAAAAATTTAATTGGGGAAATGAAAGGCAGGTGCAAGCAAAGGGGACCTACAAAATTCTTAGTTATCCAATTTTGTCGGGAAAGGGGGCCCCAAAATTCCCACCCAATTTTTTGTGAGAACTTGTGAAAAGGGTACCCAAAACGTTTGACCCAAGTATACAGTTTAAGGGCAATTCTACCCAAAACTAATAAATGTATACAGAAAATAATAAAAATGCCTTAACATTTTTTTTCTCTTATTTTGGGATCTGATAATAGAAATAATTTTGGTAACCAATTAAAAAAAAGCATATGTTTTTTTTATATAGTGTGTGTAAATTCTGTTTTAAAACTGTTTATCATAAAAAGCACAGAATATAACAAACACCTTTAACACAGCAACCATAATCAGACAAGCACACACAGGTAAAAAACAAAAACAGTCAGACAAGCAAGTACATAAAACAAAACACATACAGAGAGCAGACCAATCAACAAAAAAGCACCAAAACTCAGACAAGCAAGAACACAACAAAACAAAATTAGACAAGAAAGAACCTATTTCAAACATCAAAAGCTCACGAAAAGGAATGCACCTAGATTGGAGGGCCAACGGGGAAGAGCAGGGGAAAAAGGTAAGCCCCTGGGCAAAAGGGCCAATGAATAGTGGGATTGGGGCTATTTTTCATTAGTTTTTACACAACTTGTCACGGGAAAAAGAAAATTTAAATTATTGAGAAAAAACTGAAAAATTTTAGCTGATCTTTAAGAACTTTTTTTACACTTGGAGTTAGGAAATATGTAAAAAAATGACGATAAGGGTCAAAACATTTTGTTAATAATTATGCAGTTAGAAATTCACGGGTTTTTGCGGGATGACCACTTTTTCCCACCTTTTCCCCCCCGGATGCAACCTCAGGGCAAGCCCCCTTTTTGTCAAGTTTTTTGGCATTATCCATCTAGTGGATAGATTTATCCAGTAGAGAATTGCAGAGCGGGGGGGTCTTCACGGGGTACTGGGCTGTATCCCCGCAACTGAGATGCAATGTTAGATACAGATAAAACATTTCATTTTTATTTAAAACTTTAAAAATTTTTTTGTTTTATTTTGTTAATACATTGTTTTTAAAAATGTTTGTTGGAGAATTTAAAAACTTCAAAAGAGATTTTTGCAATGGAGGCCCCAAAATTTCATTTCCCGGGGGAGCCCCAGGGGTTTTATTGGAAACCGGGGCCGGCTGGAATGATACACCATGGGTACGGCAGAAAGGGATGAGACCCCTTTTTAAATTTTAGTGGACCCAGCCAATTCTGGGTTACAGCAAAGCAGGCACCAGCCCAAGGGCCCCACATCTTTTAAAGGGCTCCATACCAGGGCCACTTTAACTATAGGGCAAACAGTGTGTTTGTCCTGGCCCTCTGGCAGCAGAACCACTTTCAACTGTATCTGCATCCTTAGGTTTGCAAATGGCAGAAACTTATGCAAGCAGGGATTCATCACCCCCTGACTGTATTGGCCAATGGCCTATTTATGTGTGTTGGAAGAAGGTTGTGGTGGCACAGGTAGCAGGGGAGATTTTTTTTTAAACTCTTCTCCACTGCCACTGGACTGAGTCTGATGTCTCTCTGATTGGCGGAGAAGCTGCTCCATCAATAAGAGAGCTGGTACCCATCAGGACTGTCTCTGGCTGAAGACACCGCTAAGTAATTCTGAGGGTAAAATTACGGTGCCCTGGACCGACTACAGGGACTGTGACTTAGCTGGTGGCTGGAGTAACAAAATACTTACACAGTCACTGGTCAAAGCTCTTCAGTTATTGTGTGAACATAAGTTGGTAAAGGCAGGCTCAAACTTGCTCACAGGGAGGAGGAGAAACCCCTTTTGGCCCCTTTGGGCCCATGGTGGGCCCATGAGAATGGAAAGCTTGGACTGGTTTTCAGGGCAAAAGGCAGAGAAAGAGATACAGAAAGCAAGAGCATGGGGCAGCCATGTACAGTAGAGCAGAATGGACCCCGGGAATCAACTCCACTGGTTGGTCCAAAGAATCAACTCCAATGGTGGGCCAGCTACCCTAGTCTGACACTGCACACATCAGAAAAGAGCAGCCCAAATACATTAGTCAAGCAACAACAGACACATAAATATCAGACAAGCTCAGCAACAAGGCTGCTGTAAGTAATTGTAGGGCCTTGTACAGCCGAAGCCCCTGGGCCCCCACCCATTACCAGTTCCTCTGTTGCACCATATTAGTGGACCCCTGTTTTTAAATGTGATTAGGATCCCTGACAAGAGTACTGTCAGTATTGCCCTGACGGCACCCCTCTCAGGACACACATACATTAGACAAGAACAAAAAAACAAAAGAGACGAAAAAAAAACTTATTAGGTGAGAGCACATAACAAAACACTAGAAAGCACAAGAGAAACCAAAAATTTTAAAATTTTTTAAAAAGCTAAAACAACACACATTAAACAAGTGAAAAACATCAGACAAGGCAAAAAACAATAGGCCAACACAGATGCAGAAATAAATCACCCATGCATCAGATATCTGTCCTACAAAGACTGAAAAACCCCATCATCACAAATTCTTTTTCCCTGCTTGACTACGAGCATTCCAGTGCTGACCCCCAGCAGACCAAATCCAAATATTAGAATCTCTCCCTGTTGGTTGACCCCCACTAGACGACCCCCTGTAAAAGCTGTTTTGTACTTCATGTGCAATCTAATGTTCTAATTCGGGCCCCCTCTTTTGTTGTTCTAAACAATACCTTTGGGAACCTTCCTTTCCCCTGATCTGGGCCCCTGTACAGCTGCAAAAGCTGCCCAGCCCGACAATGGAGCTATTGATCCACCAAAATTTTGTCTGCCAAAAAATCAACCCAAAAAAAATTGGATTTTTTCACGTGTGGTTGGGTAAAAAAACAAATGTATGGCTGATCAACAAATTCGCCGGGAAATTTTTACTTTTTTACATGTCAACTGTGTTGGTTTTTAGCCAGTTTTAGTAGCAAGTGGCTAAGGACAATCAATTCATCGACCTCATTCTCATCAATCAAAGCAATTTTAAACAGCTTTGGGATAAATTTTTATATTTTTTTTGACTTTTATTAGAGTTCACTATGCATCACTTATCTTCACGCTCAGTACAATATCAAATTGATCTAGTTTTCATTGTTTTATTTTATTTAAATAACAAACAACTGGTTAGCTGTTTTTATTCCATCTTTTGTGAGGCAAAGTTATAAAAAAAAAACAGCAATTCTATTGTTGGATATTTTTTCACAGTGTCTACCATGCAGGATAAATTACAAGGTTCTGACTTTTTTATTGATTTGAAGAAAATTTTGTTTGCTTTTGCTTCTGAAGGAGAGTTGGCAGCACAGCCAAACAGCAGTGTGGGTAAGGTTTAAAGCGGAGAAATTTGACGAGGAACGAGTCTTGCGAGGTTTTTCTTTAAAGTGTGTTTTTTCTTTTAATTTGTGGAGACTTGAGATTGAGGGTTTAGAGGGGACAGTTTTGTATTACTTATTATTATAATTTAATCATATATCTTTGTGAACATCCCATGGTTCCATGTTTGACAATGTTCCATGCAAAACCTGTGCAATTTCCATCCTTGAACAAATTTCGGGGGGGCATATTGCTGAGAAAAGTTGTGCACACTGAAATTTAGAACCCGGATCCTGGATCTAAAGGGCAAGTGGCGACACGAGACCCATTCCAAACTGGAAGCGACCCGGGCTCCCCACTGGCAATCACTCGCGGTGTAGAAACGGGGGAGGTGGTAGCGGGAGGTGCGGGAACAAAGGGGGCAGCTAATGGGTAAAGTAAAAGAAGGGTAGAGGGAAAGTGTCAGGGGCTACCCTAAAACTGGTACCCCCCAACAAATTTGAAAAATTGGCGGATGAGGGGGAGTCTTCAGAAATACATTGCTCAGAAAAAACACTACCCTGTCTGCCCCAGTAAATGGGGAATAGGATGCAGGTCGGCAGACAGGTGCTAGATTTTGGGGACCAATTATTAGGGGCACGGGGGACACAATCGCCACAAAACCGGGATCGCAACGTGTTTGTTTCCCCGGGCCCCCCGGGTTCGACAATCGCGGATCGGGTTACGTTTTGCGGGGTTTTGGGGTGGTGAAATCCGCTGTCATGGTCCCATTGGACCAATGAAAAAAGTTAGAGGTAGGTGAGTGTCCTTAAAAACTTTTCGGATTTAAAAGGCCAAAACTCGGGGCAAGACCTCCAAGGAATTTTTCAAAAATTTTACCTGTTCCACGAGCCACACCGAGAGGCAGCGGGGAGATAAGAATGAATAAGGGCTCAAAAATTGGGGTTTTGGGAAAAGGGGGTTTGGGGGTTTTGGAGAACGGGGCTGACTTTGTTTTGGGAACAGACTCTATGCTAGGAGGGCTGCACCTAAATGGGGAGGGTGCAGCTGTATTGGGGACAAAATGGCCGGGAATTGGGGGGAAATTTAAACTGGGGACTGGGGGGGGGGGGGGAAAACTACACATATAGCAAAAAGATAGTGAAGATAAGAGGGGGAATTAGGAAAAAAAAAACAGGGGGTTTAGGAGGGAGGGGGTGTAGCAATAGATAAAAAGACGGGGAAAAAGGGAAAAAAAACTAAAAAAATCTAAAAATTGCATGTGACCAATGCCAGGATCTGCCCAAAAAAATTTTAATAACTAAAGTATTAATAGTAAAAAAATATGACATAGTGGGGATAACTGGAAGGCGGCGGAGAGCAACGGGGGCTTTTTAATTGCAGGGTTACAGTCTTTTTGAAAGGATCGTAAAGAGGAAAGGGGGAGGTGTCTGCTCTATGTAAAATCCGTCTGAAGCCAACATGGGGGAAAAAAGGTACGGGAATAAACTTTGGGGAATCATTAGGGGAAAAATTACATGGGGGTAAAAATAACAATATAATACAATGGGGGCTTATAGGCCCCCAAATATAACAAAACCCCCTGGAAGATGTACTCCTCACAAATAATGGGGCGCTAATCAGAATGAGGTTATTATTATGGGCGACTTTAACATCCAACATCAAGGGAATCTGAAGCTTTAGCTTTAAGGAAACAGGTTTTTGTCAAAAACTAATGAAAATTACCTTTGCCAAATGGTGCAGGAAACCCACTAGAGGAAAGGCCCTTCTAGACCTAATATTAACTAATAGACCCGCAGAGTAACAAGGTTCAGTTTTTAGGGCACCTAGGGAATGTGACCCAAAAATTTTTTAAAAATTTTCCTTTATCCTTCAATAAGGGTTTTTTTGTAAGGACCACAAAAAAAAAAGAATTTAGGAAGGTAATTTTATTCTGCTTAGGGGGGCCCTAAAGTTTTGACTGGGGCAATGTTTTAAATATGGCAGAACTAAAAAAAATGGGATATTTTTAAAAAAACCCAGGGGTACCCCTGTGAGAGGTACATACCCCTTGGGAATAAAAAAAATTTAAAAAAAGGAAAAAAACCCCAAAGTGGGCAAAAGGGATGTAAAAGAGGCAATAAAAAAAAAAAAGAAAGCGTTTACCTACTAAAAAAAGGAGGGGAGTGAAGAGGCACTAAAAAGCTTAGGGAAAAAAAAAAGGTTTAAATAAAAATAAAGGATGCAAAAGGGGGACGAAAGACTATTGCTATAGAAAGTAAAACTAACCCCAAAATATTTTTTAACTATATAAATAGTAAAAAAAATTAAAACGAAAATGGGCCCCTTTAAAAAAAACTGAGGGGGAACGTAAGGGCGATTAGAAAAAAGCAAACGTATTAACACTTTTTTTCCCCCTGTATTTTCCGAGGAGGATGATTCCGTTTTTAACAGAGAGATGTGGAAACCCAACTTAAACGTTTCCTTTTCTAACCCCGAAAAAAGGCAGCTCCCCCTTAGGAAGATTAAAAAAACAAAACCCCAGGTCCAGATGGCATACACCCCCCGGTCCTAAGAGAGTTAAATGTGTCATAGTTTGGCCCCCATTTTTTAATATTTTATGGACTGTCTAATAAAGGGTATGTCCCAAGGATTGGGGCTAGCAAATGTGGTGCCAATTTCAAAAAGGGGTAAAAGTGATCAGGAAAATATAGGCCCGTAAGCTTTAAACCTCTGTTGGGTAAAATGTTTTGGGGTTTCTCAGAGTCTACCTGGGGGTATCTCACGAAAAAAAAATGTATAAAGCCCTTCCAGCATGGGGTTTATGAAGGATCGGGCCTGTCAACAATTATCAGCTTCTTGAGGGAATCATGCTAACTGACGGGGTGAGGCATGGTGTCATATATCTAGATTTTTCTAAACATTTGTACTGCCACATAAAAGTTGGTAAAAAAAATGAAACTTGGACTGGGGGGAAAAAGTGGCAATGGTTTAAGTAACTGGTCAATATAGAAAAAAAGGGTAGTAATAAAGGTACATACACAGACTGGATTCTGTACTAGGGGTACCCCAAGGGTCAGTATTGGGCCCCATCCTCTTTAACATTTTCATTAAATGATCTTAAAGGGAAACACAGAAAAATCGATCTTTGCAGACAACTAAGCTCTGTAAATAATCAACACAATAGAGGAAATTTTAAATTTCAAAGGGGCTGGGTAAATTTGGGGGCCGGGCAGGGAAATAGCAGATGAGGGTTAAATTGATAAATGCAATTATGCAAGGGGAAAAAATCCATTCAATTTTCATTTTTTATGGGAAAAAAATGGGGAAAGTGACAGGAAAGACTTGGGATCCTTGGACAAAAACTTTAATTTTAGAGCCAGTGTAGGCAGCAGACCAAACAAAAGGATCATGGGGGGGCTTTAAAAGGGGGAAAAACCAAAATAAAATTTATTCTCCCATTATAAAGCACGGTTTGACCAAATGGAATATTGTGTACAGTTTTGGCCCATGCACAGGAAAAAACATTTTAACTTGAACAGGTACAAAGGACGGGCAAAAAAAAATAAAAAAGGATGGGGAAAAATACACAGAAAGATGGCAAGATTAGGGGGTTTTTTTTTTTATTAGAGAAAAGAAGGGTTCGGGGGGACTAATAAATATGTTTTTAAAAACATCAAAGGTCAATATGAGTCTCTCCCAAATTTATTTTACACAGGGGTGTATCTAGAACAAGGGGGCTCCTCTCCGAGGAACAAAGTTTCTCATAAAATAAAAAAGGATTCTTTTTGTAAGAGAATGAGACTATGGAATTCTCTGCCCAAGGGACTTGTCATGGGGAATTCAATAAACCCGGGGTTTAAAAAGGGTTTGATGCTTTCTGAGCGTAATAATATAACAAGTTACGGACTAGGATTCAGGGAGGGGTATTGACCAGGATTTTTTTGATTGCCAGATTTTAGCAGGAAGGAATTTTTCCCCAAAAGGGGGACAATTGGGTTTTTACCCATTGGGGGTTTTTTTCCCCCTCTGGATCAACACCTTAGCAAACAGGGGTGAAAATAGAGGACACTTTTCTTTTTTTAGCCTTACAAACTATGAAATATGAAAAAAACAGAAATCTTTTTTCAAAATTTTTAAAATTTTTTTTTATTATTTTTAAAAAGTTTAACTTTTTTACTTTTATTGACATCTTGTGTAATACTCTTCAATATTTATGCAGTTAAGTATTTTAGTCTTTCTACAATGCTCTGCCTTTAGTAGGTTGTAATAGGAGTAAAAAAAAAAAAAAAAAAAAAAAAAAAAAAGGTACAAGATGTCTTTTTAGGGGTTTGTTGCACACTTAAAGACAACAAAATCGGGATCGTTTTCCCTTTGAAATACAAGAGAGATGTTCCTTTTTTAGATATTCTTATATCAAGGTTCAAAAAGGGGAATATTCATACGGATATTTTAAAGGAAAACCCCACACCCCAATAGTTTGT
>JAODAL010082753.1:0-11472 GCA_025379985.1 Phyllomedusa bahiana
ATGGACATAAAACAAAAAGGGTTTCTTTCTGATCCCCTCTCGGGGGGGTAACCTTGTAGACAGGGGTGAGAAATCAAAATTTTAAAATGTCAGGCCTGACCTCCCACACATTTTCACCAGCTAAACGGGCTTCATCAGGGTAGAGGCCCGGGTCCCAGGGGGCCTAAGCTCACTTCCTTTTTATATCATGTTATACACACCCTATTCAGGTGCTCCCCAATTAGCCATCAGAAAAATCCCCAAAACCCACCCCCCCCTTCCACCTCCAACATACCAATATCTATGTCTGCTGCTGCTCCCCCACGCCACCATCTCCCAAAAACAACTTTCCTCAACAAGTTCCTACCCATACGGGCTTGCCCCCATCTACCACTGCCCCCCCCCCCCCCACGTATAAATAGACTTCACCCCTCCAACTGTGAGGGACTTCTGTCCCCATTTTTTTTCTCATAAAATTGCCCTCGGGGCCACCAAACGACTAACAGAAAAGGTTTACATTCCACACACACTACCAGCTTTATCAACTTCCATAAACCCCTTCTCCTCCATTTTGATATGCATATTCAGGGGAAATACATACTCCATTGTCTTTTCCCTATTTCTTAGTCTCTTCCCATAACCACTTCCCTGTACAAGGTACATATTCTTTTTTCAAAAAGCTAGCATATTCAAGGGAAACTACCCATTGTACTTACACTATTGTCTTATCTTTTTCCCCAGAACCACTTTTTCGTATCTAAGTACATATTCATTTTAAAAAACTATGAATTCATAAACATCCCCCATTGTACTGTAAAATTTGTCTTAGTCTCTTCCCATAAACCATTTCTCCCGATCTTTTAAACAATTTATTTTAAAAAGCACAGGTTTTTAATAAAACTACAGTCGGGGCAGATACCCCTTTTCATACATACGCGGGGGGCAGGGTAATATGGGGCGCAAGCCCCAGAGAGGGTGAACTTGCTGAGATTTTTTGTTTAGGGGACAGGTGCAGCATAGCAACACATTTTATTAGTGTGCATGCAGGAAGTGGAAGGGGGGTTGGTTTTTGGGGATTCTCATGCAAATTTGGGTGAGCCCTGAATGGGTGTGTACCAAATATAAAAAAAAGTGAGCAAAGACCCAAAACCGGACCTCTAACCCCTTAACCATTTAGCGGGTAACCCATGTCGGGGGGTCCTGACTTTAAGGGGATTTCTCACCTCGTCTACAATGTCACCCCCCCAAAGAGGATCACGGGAAACCCTTTATTAGTTTATTCCATTAATTTAGGGATGACTGCCCAAGGGTTTTGTACCCCTACTGGGTTAGTAAATTCTGAAATATATAAGGCTTCCTTTAAATGGGTGGTGTTCCACCAATTTGAGAAGAAAATGAGTTTTTCCTTCAAATAAAGGGGGAAAAATTGGAGGTTTTAAATCGGGTTTTTAAAAAATTGTAAAAGGGGTTAAGTACAAAAAAAAATTTACATCTTATGTTTATGTTTTAAAAACATAAGTTTAAGTTTGCCAAGCAAAATAGTAAATTAGTAAACAAAAATCAGATCAGAAAAGAAAATAATGTAATTATGTACACGTTTGCACCACAAAAGTAGCGCACCGGGGAGAAAAACAGAGGTAACCAGTCATGCAGGAAATAATTAATGTTGTACACAGTGACTGCACCACAGAATAGGAACCCCGCCTGGAGAATAAACGGGTGTAACTCAGATCATGCAAAAAGTAATTAATTATTACACCCAGTGACTGCACCAGCAAATATGATGCGCTCGGGATAATACGGAAAATAACCAATCATAAAGAATAAGTAATGATGTACATGACTGCACCACATAAAAGTAGCGCAGCTCGGGAAAAACACAGATGAAACTCGGGACATACAGGATAATAATGAAAGTACACATGTTTGCACCACAGAAAATATGCAGCTCTGGGGAAAATACGGGATGTAACTCAACAGTACAGGATAAGAAATTTTATTACACATGACGCCCAGCAGAAATGTGAGGCAGCCTGGAGTAAACACGGGAAGAAACCGGATCAAAAACCGGGAAAAAAAATTTATTTAAAACATGACTGCACCGCAAATAGTGGGCAACTCTGGATATAATAAAAGGATGTAACCCCTTCTAAGGGAATGAAATTTTAGTACACAGTGACGCACCAGCAGAAAATGAGCCAGCTCGGGGGAAATAAACAAAATTAGCTCGGATCAACAGGTAATAATTATGTCACATGACTGCACCACAAAAGGATGCAGCCGGAGTAAACACAGGAGTAACTCGGGATCAGACAGATAAGAAAGATTAACAGTGACTGCACCAGCAAAATAGTGAAACCTGGAGTATAATACAGTTTAACCAGACAAAAGGGATAATAAGAATGTACACATGATGCACCAGCAGAAATGATCCCACTCGGATATAATCAAATTTTTACTCAGGATCAGTACAAAAAAAATGTTTACATACTGCCCACAGAATAGTAAAGGCAGCTCGGGAGTATAACCCCCAAAAAGAAAATCGGGAAACAGTACGGGATAAGAAAATGAATGTACACGGGAAATGCCCAGAAAAAATGAGCGCAGCTCGGGATTTAAAAACAGGATATAACTCGATCATACATTGAAAATAAATAAAACTTTACATGATTTTTTTTTTTTTTTTTTTTTTTTTTTTTTTTTTTTTTTAACCTTTCTTGCTCTTCTAGCCGCACGGATATAACAACCTAATCTGCCTTTAAAAAGCCGCCATAGCATTTCTTTAAAAAATTTTTTTTAGTGCTCCCTTATTTCTTGATTTTTGCTGTTTTGGCTTATTTATTCTTTTTTTTAGCGGAAAACAATTTTAAGCATTATCTATTAAAAGAGAAACAGGTATTTATTTTAAATAAATGAAAGTTCTTCAATCAACACCCCCCTGTTTGCTACATCCCAGTACCCCCAATAAAAACGATCGCAAAAAAGAAAGGAAACAAAAATTACCATAAAAATATAACAATACAACTTTTTATTTTTTTTAAAATTTTTAAACCCAATTTATTTAATAAGAGCGTGACTTTCACAAACAGCAGCACCTACTCACCACATTATGAAAAGTGAGGCCCCAGTTTTAAACCTCAGCGGGAGGTCCTCATGATGGCGGGCACTGGCTTCTGCTGCACCAGCCCCCCTGCACCCTGTCGGGGATAATCTGAAAAGATTGTATTTAAACGATAAATCCCTTTGGGATATTTCCACTTTTTTACAGTTATGGCAAAAACGCAAAAGGACATTGTGGTTCCCTTCCGGCACAAGGACGGTTAAAACCCCTAAACCGGGCGCACGCGTAGCTAAATCTGTCTTAAGATAAAGAATTTATTGGAAATTTAAATCCAGGGGGAACTGAGTCAGACCCGGAAGGGGGGGATGGAATTTATAACTGACAACTAAAAACACCATTTAAAAAGTTCGAAATTTTTCCAAATACTTGGTTTTTTTTTACCAAGATCCCAAATTTTTTCACCCCTTTGGTCCAACCCTAAGATTAGGGTTAGGATTGACCAAAACCCCAACCTTTACAACTCTACTTTTTAAAGTTAAAAAGGGGTTTGCCACAAGGTTTTTCCCTTTCCTCCTTATCACTCAGGGGGGAAAAAAAAAAAGCATGCGATCATAACGCCGGGGGAATAGGAGGGGGAGCAGAGAGGAGGAAAAGGGGCGTCTCAAAATTTACTCAAATAAATTTCTTTCAACCCGGATTATCTAACAGCAACAGACTCATCATGCACATTTCCCCGCCCCTTGAAAGCCATTTCCAATTTTCCCTGTCATCAAAAAAATGCAAAACCCAAACCCAAACGCGGGCCCAATCACTCCTTTACTCCTCTTCGGTGTGTGTAAACTTTTTAAATAAATAAGGGGGGTAAGAAGGCTTACCTCAGGGTTTACTTTTTTGTAACACAAATTTAAAAAGTGATTTAAAACCCAATTTTTGGAGGATCCCACTCACATTTCATTGTGGGGAAAAACCCCTTTAATGTGGAGTTAAATTAGGGCTTGACTAAAAACCCGTATTCCACGGGACGAGGGGGGGGCGGGCAGCCCCAGCCCCCTAGACAATCATTAGTGGCGGGGCTTTTTTCGCCAAATAATTCCCTTCACTTTTCTCCCCCGGTTTAAAAAAAGATCGTATTGTCAGCGGGGAGAGGAGCAAATCCATATTCTCTAAGAACATGGATTACCTTAAAGGGGGTTTTCTCGCACAAAAAGAGCTTCCACATTTGGGAACACTAAAGAAGACGTTTTCCAAATATATTGCGTTGTTAATTTTTTTTTTTTAAAGGGGTTACAAGTGATTTTTTTCACCTTTGTGCTCTCCTGTTCCCCCCGGGCACCTTGTACTCTCCCCCCTTGCTGTTTTTTCTACTGAACAGGGGGTGACCACATTTGGGCTCACAGCACAGAACTCCACAGTGAAATTACTGCGTTTACTTTAACTCAGAACTTCCCATCCTGACAGCAGAATTTTTTCTAATTAACAGAAATCTGAATACACAAGCCATATGCTAATTTCGACAGCTTTACCAGAAGGACAGAGCAAAGCACATTATTTCATTCATGCATCCTAGAAACTTTTGGGGTAACAACCCCCTTTTTTATGGGGCATGTTTAAACCCCTACCTGTGAAATGCACCCCCAAAATAACCGTCTGGGATACCCAACCTCACCCCTTTGGGTTTCCAGATCTTTTCACAATCGGGAATTTCTATCATTTTTGGGCATTTTTAAACCCGCGCTGGACTTTCTAGAGTACAGAGAAATTTTTCAGGGAAAACCCCACAATGTGACACCCGTGGTGATTCCAAAAAACACTAATTTATAATTTACTAGAACCCGTCCCAAACATCCCTATAATAAAAAAATTCCCACAGTGTAGAAAATCAAATAAAATAAAATATATAATTAATTATGTATCCATCGCCCGCGTAAAGGGCACAGTGGAGTGAGTTTGGATGGGACTGGTTCCTTCTCCACCCCTTTCCACTTAGTATCGCTACATCACGCTATACATTCCTCTATAATGCTTCAATGTGAGCGCTGACTGTAAGTGTAGTAGGAGCTGCTCTTAAAGGGCTTTTGCCACATTAATTTTACTGGGGTCCTCCAAAAAAAGATTTTAATCACTTTTCTAATATTGTAATTACAAAATAAGCCTGGGAATTTCAGCAATTTCTCATCCCCCTTATTTCCCGACAGTTTTACATTAACATCCCAACATTGACAGGCGATCGGCTTTTTTGTTTGCACTTCTTATCAAGACAGGGGAAAATGAAGGACTTCAAGGGCGGGGAAAAAGTGCATGTAGACTGTCTGCTTTTAGAGAATCCACGGTTGTAAAGTAATTTTTAGACACTTGCAGACCTCCCCCTTCCTCCTCCCCTGCTCACCCCCCCTCTCACCCCGCAGCCATTTATGACCCTGCATGCTTGTTTTCTTCCCCTAGCAATAAAGGGGAAGGAAATCACTTTGTGCAAAACCCCTTAATTATTCGGACCATTTCATAAACAAGAACTTTTACTTTTTCCTCTTTTTGCTCAGTTATTCCAAAAACATACCCTAAAGCAGGGCTCACCAACTCCACTCCTCACGTCCCACCAACAGGTCAGGTTTTCTGGCTTTCCTTAGCAGTGCACAGGTGATATAATTATGCTGCACAGGTGATTTAATTATTGTCAGTGCAGTCTGTGGGAGAGCCTGAAAACGACCTGATTTTGGGCCTGGAGGACTGGAGTTGGGGATCCCTGCCCTAAAGCACGAAGGCACAGAACCTTTTGCACTAACATATCTGTAATTCCCATAGAACTGAATGGTAAGAGACATTCACTCTCTGCCTAAATGCAGTAGACAGTGGCTGCCATATCAGGGATGCCTACCCTGTCTACCAGACCTTTAGATGCACATATGTCATTGGTGATTACAGAGGGTAAGCCCTTTTAATCCGAGATGTTTGCAGGGTGTATATGTAAACAGCAAGGCTTTCATTCACTGACAGCAAGCAGAGATCTGAAAAACTGTAAGGGAATGAAAGGGGAAGTATATCACAACATTGCAGGCCTGTTCATTATACCTTGATTAGAGGGATGTTCCAGTGTCTCCATCATTTGTACAGTATAGAACACACTTATAGGTTCCATCCAAAATTAGGAAGCGGTCAACTATAATAAGCCATATACTAAGCAGTGTCTATAATCTCTATGATGTGGATGGAGAGTTTCCTCCCAGTGCAGCCGGGGTGATGACAAGATGTCACTGCTAAACGGATCACTCTGCTTCCATGACTAATTCATGTCATACTTTACAGCGAAGGAAAAATGTTAGCTATATCCTCAACGCGTTTCACCGGCCGCTAAAATGCACCGCACCTCAGGTCTCCAGATTGCTGCAAGCACCTTGGCTGTCTTTTATGTAGCCAGGATCATATAAAACCGCTTACTACAGTACAATTTTACAGTAGAAGATGCACAAAATGAAATCCAGGATGGCTGCTGCCATGAAAATGAGATACAGTACAATGTCTCGCCAGGGAGGCTTCATGCTGCAGACTGTTACAGTGAGCTGCTGAAATGGCAACTCCCTAATAGACAATATATTAAAGATATAAATAAGTATTATAAATACAAACTAACATATTTAGATTTTTTCTAAATAATTATTTACAATAATTACATCTTTACTATATATATAAAGTGGATGCAGATATGGAGACCATCACTGCACAGAAAGTTTTATTCTGAAATATATTAATATTCCAAATTGACTTTTTTTTTACAAAATGTAATATCTTTCGTGCATGAAACGCGTCACTCACTTTGTATCATGTAATTGTACATGGTTTTAAACGGATTAAATAAAAGTATTTTATTTTTTATAGTGGAAGCTGGAGAAAACTACATTTTTGATGTACAGTTGAAACCAGAATTTTACATCCACTATATAAAAAGCCCCATCTGCAGGTTTTTCTCACTCTCTGACATGAAATCAGAATAAACCTTCCCCGTTTTAGGTCAATTAGGAACCAAAATTATTTCTATTTGCCAAATACCAGAAAAATGAGAGAGAGAATTTTTAAGACATTTTTATTACTTTCAACAAAGTCAGAAGTTTCCATACACTGGGATTACTCTGCCTATAAACTATATAGGACAGCCCATATGATGAGGTCATGTCTTTGGAAGCTTGTTAATAAAAATGCCTTAAAAATTCTCTCCCTCATTATTCTGGCTTTTGGTAAATATAAATAATTTTGGTTCCTAATTGACTTTTTGGTTTCAATTATGAGGGGTGTACTTACTTTTTTGAGATAAAATGTGTTTATGTATATATATATATATATATATATATATATATATATATATATAAAAAATATTTTAATATAATATATATATATATATACATACATACATACATACACAGGCAGTCCCCCAGGCTATGTACGGGATAGGGACTTTAGATTAGCTCTTAAGCTGAATTTGTATTTAAGTCGGAACAGGTATATTAATTAAATGTAACTCCAGAATAAAAGGGTGGTTTTTTTAGCTTCAGATAGTGCAGGGAAGGGTTTTTACATTTGTTTTGCTGTCTGTGCCCCTGTTAAGAAGATTTCACCTCATGTGCTGCTGTGGCATGCTGGAACTTGTCATTGCACAGCTGCTATCTGCTATGGAAGTGCCAGCATGCCCCATAAGTCTCCGTTTTTAACAAGGTGACAGATGTAAGTTGGTATGGTGTAAGTTTAAGACTGCCTATATATATATATATACACACACAGTATCTCACATTTTTGTATATACTGTGGTGGTATTTCGCAAGCAACAACCAGCACACGTATAGATATTTAGATAGATAGACATACATGCCTATGTTAGTGTTTGGATTGTAACCAAAATGGCTCGATGACCTCATGACATGCTACAGCATTTATATATGTGGGCCAATAGAATGGGGCTTGTTTTACTGTAGAGGCCAAGGTGGCTGCACTGACCAACCTGGGGGTAGTGGTTGAAGGAGGACCATGCTGTGCCACCCAGTCAACATTTGAGTTAAAGGGGTTTTGCCACGAAGTAAAATTGACGTGTGAAGTTTGTGAATTACATAATAAACATTTTCACCATTTATCATTATTAAAAATTCTGCACAGTTTTTGTTTTAGCTGCTCCCTTAGTGATCCATAGTGTACAGCTCGGCTCCAGGGGATACGACCAGTGAAGAGAGCTCCTCAGTCCTGGTCGCACATGCTCAGACATCACCTCTCCTCTCAGGCAGCTGCTGAGTGTTCAAACCGCAGGTGCTGTCATTCTACTCCCGTCCTTTGGACTAGTTAGTAATAAGTCAAACAGTGCAAATAAATAAAAAAGAAACCTCAATGAGGTTTGTGCATTGATAAAGAGGGAAAAAATCCACAGGTTAAGTTCCTGCAGGGATTTGAACCGAGGACCCTTGTGCTGTAAAGCAAAAATGTTACCTATCAGCTACATTGTAGCTACTTCCAATTCTATACATAAACAGACCTTTCTTTGACTACAGAGAGAAAAAGGCCTGGTGATGTCATCCTGCTGGGTCACATGATATGCAATACGAACAAATCACACACGCCCCCATCTGAGCACACAGAGCTGAAGAGCTGGAGGCAGGAGCTATGAAATGAGATCGTGGCAAAACCCCTTTAATTGGAGCGCAGTTAAAACTGCACCAAAACTGCGCTGTGTAAAAGCACCCTTAAAATGAAGCAAAATCAGAACAGCAATGTATTTGGTAATTGTTTTTATTTTTCTTTGCCTACATGTTTTTGGGGCGAGAAGACCCCTTTAAGCTTCATTTACAAACATAACTGGAAACATGCTTTAACCTTGTTTGTTATGTATGTGCAGCCCAGCTTAGCTGTCTATATCATGATGGGAACTTTCCCTTGGCTAAAGGAATCTGGTGACCCTGGTGTTGTATTAGGGAATTACTATTCATGCAGTTGCCTCATGTATTCCATAATGTATGTAAGGAAGCTCTTACGTCTGGCGTGTGAAGAGTTGTCCTACCCCTTTCCTGGATAATGAGCTGTCGCTTTTGGCATGCGGCCCACTTCTCAGCGCTTACGTCTGCTTTGTTAACAATCTTTCAGGCTTATTTCCCTACTGATATAAGTGTTCTGCTGAGATGGCAGCATATGTCGGCACAGTATGGTGAGTGTGTGCTTTACTGATGAGGAGGAGGCGATTTCTATAATTGTGCCCCCCCCCCACCACCACCACCACCATTCGATGAAATTGCACATTGTGTTATCCACCATTGGATACGCTCCTCCGCGAGGTAACTGGCTGTTACAGTATTTACATAGAAAGGCGAGCCGTATTAATAAAACTTCCTAATGTTCTGCACATTTCTAAGCAATCGCTGTATTCAGCTCTGTCGTATGTACTATAATTACAAATTTGGAATTACCTCTAGGAGAAGCGGATAGGTAATTAGTTTGCAATTGCAAAAACTATGTGAATGGGCATCTTAGTATTTCTCTGCAGCTGAAATGCTCTGTGCTGCTGGATAATTTGTTTCTTTCAGTATCTTGGACTGGATAGCTATTCTCCTCCCAACATCATAGACCTACCCCTGTTGGTGCAGCCCAATAATCTCATGACTGTTAAAAAATATATATGTGTAGATACATTTGTAGCAAGTCTAGATAATGCTCTAAACACAACAGCTTGGGTGGACTGTATCAGTTTGGAGTTCAGCCTGTTTAGCTCACAGACAATTGTATAGACTGGATACAACTGTATCTACTTCGTTTGATGAGAGCAGAACTGACTAAGGTTTACACAATGTATCAGTCTGAAGTCCAGGCTGTTTAGCTCACAGAGCATTGTCTAGACCAGGGGCGTTGCTAGGGTCCTAAAACATCCGGGGCTCGGGCCCTTTGTGTTTTTCTGGGTAGGGCTGGGTTCACACGGCATTTTTCGTGCCTCATTGTGAACTGCGGATGTTTTTTTACAGAGAAAAACCTTGTGTTCCTGTCACTAATTTTCTGCACATCCCACACAGATCCCGTCCATCTCCTCAGCAGTCACTGAATTACATAAAATCACCAATGACAAATTACTTTTTCAGAACTTCTCCCCTTTCATATGATAATACCCCTAAACAGCCCACCAAAACATACACCGATACATGGAGCAAATATACCGGACAGTGTTTGGGTTACTAAAACCCTCCTACAAAACCAAGACCCCAAACTATTACTACTTAAAGGGTTGTCTCGCTACAATGAATTGGGTTTTATTTTAAAGATCTTAAAAAACAAGCAGCTTTGCAATATATGTTCTTTACAAAAAGTCCTACTGATTTTGACTAGCCCTGTTAGTATTACTACATCAGCTTCTCAAATCTCTATAGCAGCCGACCTGTTGATCCTTATCTTACTGGCTGTCAGTCTAATGACTCATCACCTTTTGAAGACAGTCGGAGCAGAGAGCCCCTCCACACAAATGCTTCTGTAGTGGAAGGAGGGGGGAGGACTCTGGCGTCTGTGTCCTGGATTAACCCTGTGTGCCCGCTTCCCCTCTCCTCTAACACAGATAGATGTGACAGCATGACCCTGTCTGTTACTATAATCATGATATTCTTTGGAACTGTGACTATACTAATACTAAACAGATCAGGGGGCCCTGTGAAACTTTATGCCTCCTGTATTAAGGACACATTTCCTGAAGTAAGTAACACTGCCCTTGTTTTTTGCTGAGATGTGGAGACTTGTAAGCTAAGCAGGGATATAGGAACACTGCATCCTCTCTGCTCTATTAGCACAAACCCCTTCACCCTCATAGATCACCCTCTCCTGTAACAACCTAGGCAGACACACCACAGGGAACTCGAAGCAAACCCCCACCCCCCCCCCCAGTTTAGAAGTTACGTAGCTGCCAGTGTGGGGATGGGTGGGGGGGGGGGGAGCCGAACAGACAGAAAAACTAGCACGCCCCACAGTGCAACATACCAGGGACACTGACAGGCTGAAAGCTCGTAAAGAACAACTCCTTAAGGCTCAAATAATTCTGCCAGACCCCCCAAGGGGACTACAGCTGTACACAGCTCTGATTACATAAACCCACCGCCATACAGTGACCAGATAGGGGAGACACCAGTGTACACAGACGCTAGGACTGTATATTACCCCATACAGTGACCAGATAGTGGGAGATACTAGTTGTATGTAGGCTCTGCAGACATATAAATGATTACACTGCATTACATTAGTGACTCCCGGGGACGTCTATTTTTGATCAGCGTCTTCACCTTCCCCTTCTTCTCCATCCGGTTCACACCTTCATGCTGATTGCTCCCGGCCAATACTTGTCCCCTGAGGATTTGGACACAAATATCTTAAAATCCTCAAAATTTCCAGCAACTCCTTAATATAGGTATAGCATCCCCCCAGGTATAGGGCCAACG
>JAODAL010082754.1:0-11472 GCA_025379985.1 Phyllomedusa bahiana
CGACTATCGCCCCCATCGATAGTCAACGTAATCGCTCATCACTAATGATTAGTGTATTTGATCCAAAATATGAAAAAAAAATTGGTGACCATTCTCAAAGTGTGGTGATTCCATAATTTTTTACCAGGAGAGTTGTGCCGTAAGAATGATAATTAAGCTAATTCCCTTGCTAGAGAACAATTAATTTCCACTGAAGAGAATAGACCGTAACAGGTTTTCTGGGGTGAGACTATTTATATCTGATCCTCTTCTCTCGAAGAGGCTCCCGTTGTAGCACCATATGTCACATCTATGGGTTGTATGTAGGCTTGTGCAGATATCTCTGTTCAGATGTTTTACCATTACATCTCTAGATTAATAATCAATCATTGACTTTACTCCTTTTTCTGTAAGAAGCTTTATTGTTACAGGGCTTAACCTGCTATAATAACTGTATGTCACCAAGCTGCTTGTGTGTATTTTCTGTCTAAGATCATCTATTTTCCTATTGTACAAATTAAAGATAGGTTCCAGTGAGGTTCTGAGACCTTTTCTATCAGACAAACATTTATCATTCACAGTCTCTCAATACAAAAGGATATAAGATTGAGAAGATTAGGAATGAAGAGACAGATATCATTGCCAACAATGAGTGACACATAATAACTAGCGATTACATAGACTGCAGGAGTAGGTGTAAGTAAGGAAAAAAATGACAGGCAAAAAATGAAGCAAAGTTAATCTCATAAAAATGACAGATGTGACGATTGTATTGTTCAAGAAATACACAGGATTTAATCACTATCATATTTAGTGCTGTAATGTCAAACACGCTGGCAGGAATATAAGGATCCTATTGTTAACGCACATGTTTCTGCTCTATTATGGCAGTGGCTTTAAACATGTGCAAGACAGATAGATAGACATAGATAGAAAGTTTATATCAAGCTTCATTATACATTATCAACCTCCACCTCTCAGTAAAATACGGACAGTAATAGGAACATAATGTGGTATGCTCAAAATGTCTGTTTTTTTTCTCTTTATTGAATCCAAGACTCAAATCAATTAGGAAATTTAATCCACTGTCATTAAAGGGGTGTTCCCATATCACACTTTGATGGCATATCACTTAGATATACTGACAAGCAAAGGGGTAAAACTCCATATATCACCATCCACTACAGCTCTGAATGTGAGACTACCATCATTTTATAGACAATCATCTTCGCTATCTATTCATAAATTTGACCTGCAACGATTTAGCATATGCTTAGTTATGCAAATTCTTGTCATGTAACTGTATTACTGATTTGCTCCTAAATTTTCATTATTTTGTAAATCCACCTTTCGTTTCCAACACTGACAAAATCCTTCTGGGCATGCTCTTGATCAGATTCAAGCATGTCTCGATCGAAATCTGATCCCTGGTCTCTTCTTCACGTTCCCAATACTGGTCGACTCATTTGGGTACAAAAACATTTCCTTCAACTCTAGGCACAAGTGTTTGATTGCTTTGAGGTCTGAGGACTGTGGGGGCCAATCCAGCAATTCTACTTCATTGTAATTGAAACATTTATTCGCCAATCTTGACTTATGTTTTGGGTCATTGTCCTGCTGGAACACTATGTCCTCCTTTTGATACCTATGTTATTCAAAGTAACAAAGTAACACATCTTGTAGGATACTCACATATAGCTCATACACTGAGACCATCATCAATCCTGTTCAAGTATCCAACATCATCAGGCTTCCTCCACCGATCTTGACAATTAATTTGATTTCTCAATCCATTAGCCCCCAATTCTACTGACTTTCATGTCATTGCTCCAAATCACCCATTTAAAATCTTCTACTGTCCACTTTTTGTACTTTTTTGCTTATTTGGTTCAACATTTTTTATTAAGATATTGAAGTTGAGGCTTCTTCACCTTTTTGGACCACCATTCCAGACTTGTGTAATGTGCACTGATGTCTGTGATCTCACTAATATGAAGCATACAAGCCATCTTCACTGCCATGTTTTTGTCGTGTCAGAACTGATAGAGCTTGTGATGAGATGACTTGCTGACTCCAATAATTTGCCTGGAGGTCCACCTCTAGGCTTTTGAATGTATGGATGGATTTAGTTTCCTATTCTTCCAGCTGTCATGGCCTCACATGATGCAATTCAGCAATTTTCTTGGCCAAGGGACCGCTATTGATGATCTGGATGATTCTGTTTCTCTTTTCTTGCTAAGTCTTCTTCATGCTGCTCCTCAATGCGAACCTGTGACCCTTTGCTTGGGAATCAACATAATAACACACTGAACTATTAAGGAATGTGAGATCAGGTTGTAATTTGTAGTATGTAAGAAAGACATAAATGCTCTTCTCCCAGAAGCAAAACAGTAATAATGCAGTTACATGACAAGAAGCATGTGATAGATGCGGGTCCCAGAGGGGAAAAGTTCCCTAAAATGATCAGTACAGAATAGCGAGTTTGTTGCACTTGAGTAAAACTCTCCAGTCTGTTCTGAGTACAACTAAACACACCGCTGAGCTGGACTCGGAACGGCTCTACATTTTGTACCTATTCTCGATATAGGCGTGGGCCTCAGAGGTTTGTCTCAAACCTATCACACTGGCATGCTGTATCCTATCAATATGTCATAAGAGTGCAAAATCGTAATGTTCCCTAAACTATTTCATTACTGTGAGTTTTTTTGGGCCTCAATTCATCTTGGAAGTTACATTTATAAAAAAACAGGCCCTAAGTGGTTTTATAAGTATAGACTAGTGCTGGTTTATAGCAACTCACTTATTGAAGCTATGCTTTATCAGGACTGGTCTTCCAACCAGGACCAATAAAACTCTTCTATCCAGTGAAATGGAGTTAAAGGGGTTTTGCCACGATGTAATGTTGACGTGGGATCCTCCAAAATGGGTATTTAATCATTTTTATAAATATATGTGATCAAAAAAATTGCAGCCTGAGAGAGCTACAGGCTGCCTTACCTGCCCTTAGTTACTTAAAAGCTTCTATTAGATACGACCTGACAAGAGCTGCTGGCCGAGCTTGCCCAGAGAACACTTCTTATCTGATGAAAGGGAGCTAAAGAAGTTTTAAAGGCACCGGGTAGAAATATGTTGTCTTTTGTATACAGAGTCCACTAGTTGTAGTTTGATTATTTGAGTGAACATTTCACACAATCCCTTATGCATGGCTCTGTGCTCTGGCTGTGTCTCTTGCTCTCTCAGCTCAGCATGGCTTGTTTGCATTAGCTTCTTAGCAGATAAGGCATGTCCTGGCAAAACCCCTTTAACCAGTTTAAATATTTTTGGTTTGGAAGTGGCACTGTATCACTGATAAATCTGAAGTGGCCCCTGAGGTTTGTCTAATGTAGACCCACCATTTTACTCTAAAACAGACAGCATCTAAAGGGAATTTGTCAGAAATGTTGACCCCATAAAACTTCTGATAGCACTAGATGGGTTAGGTATAAAGCAGTTTAAGATGGCTCAGTGGATGGTTATGTCAGATTCATGGACCAAGAAGGAGAAATTTATAGTGTCTTCTAGACATTCATTTACTATAAAGGTTTCTGGGCTCTTTGCACTTAACTGATGGATCCAGCATCTATTTTGCAACTAACATGACCATCCATCTGCTTAACAGCTCACCTAACTAGTGCTTTTAGCGGTTTTGAATGGGTAAAACTGCTGAACGATTCTCTTTAAGGGAATATGTTTTCCTTTTTTCAGACAGGTCCATTTTAATATTAGTCCAAATGGTATAGGAAATAATTGTGCTATTCAGCTAATAAAGTCAAACAAAGACTATAGCGGATACTTGAAGGAAACACTTCACTGTCTATCTTCTGAAAGATCTAATGCAAAACCTGTAACAATAAATTAAAACATGCTATTTACAATATGGATGCTTTCAAGCCCCAGGACCCTGGTGAAAATGTTACTTTATTGATCTGTTGTTATTTCCTACTCTCCTAACATCTATACCTTAACAATTTTCACTCATACTAATTTACTGTCAAGTAGACATATTGTATACCTATCTAGAATAAAAAATAAATAAAAAAAACTATCATCCAAATCCATTTATGGTATAAATAAAAAAAATACTGGTTGACATATAAAATTAACAATACTGGAAGGAGAAAAGTGCATTACATATGTTATGTGATCTAGAGCAGAACACTCATATTAGGCTGATAAAATAAATTTCATTGAAATAAGCCAAATTTATCTATGAAAAAATAGATTTTACTACTGAAGC
This sequence comes from Phyllomedusa bahiana, assembly GCA_025379985.1. Classification (NCBI taxonomy): domain Eukaryota; kingdom Metazoa; phylum Chordata; class Amphibia; order Anura; family Hylidae; genus Phyllomedusa; species Phyllomedusa bahiana. The sequence goes on from JAODAL010082754.1 coordinate 4,256, forward strand.
AATTAATAGTGCTGATCATATAACAGTGAAATGCACAGCTCTGAATATTGTTAGTCATATACTATAACAGATTTGCTTTATGAATATAGGACTCAGCATAGCCAATTCTTCTCCTTGCCTTTTCATACCAATCACTACTTCCATCTGTCAAAATCACTGATACTAAAACATGATTCAAATGCATGGCAGTGCCCGAGAATTGTCACAAGACATGATAATTACTCCAAATACACACTCAATGACTTGCATGTAATCAAGAATAATGTAAAATTCAAACTATATTACACTTACATGGCTGAATGGTAGTAGTGGGAGGAGTAGGGACTTGAGTCGGTTCAACAAAACCACTTTCATTGCACTTCCCAGCAGATAGTTTGATGTCATCTAATGCTATGTCACTAAAACCTGGATTTTTTATGGCCTCAAATGCCACCTGGTGATTAAAAATTTAGATTAATTTTTTTAAAATAACCAAAGTCATAATTAGAAACACAATGAAGTCCCGAAAGGCCGAAGCGTATGTCAGCTGTGCTTCTTTTACAATTTTAAAAATGTCTACATTTTTGGAGTTGGTTTTTTCAAGCCATTTAAATGAGCATTTTGCGCTTTTCTAAAAAAAAATATTGTACCATTGGGAGACCTGAGGAACAAAAAAACCCAAAATTTTGGGACAATTTTGTTTTTAATACCCCTAGAGATGGGGGGAATTGTTTTTAAAAAAAGTGAAATTTTGTTTAGAAATTTTAGGATAACTTCCCATTGTGGACGGGGTCGAAGTTTTGGGGGAATTCGCGGGGGGAAAGGAAGCGTGTTTTTGATTTTTAAAATTTGGCCCCGCGGCACTTTGGCGTTTCCTGGGGCAAAGAAGTTGGGAGGAAAAAAGGGGGTAAACCTCTTGGGCATGTGTAGAGATTGAAAAACCCAAAAGGTTTGGGGGGGATTTTGTGATGTACCCCCTATATAAGTTCAGGGCCCTGCTTTTCTTTCTCCCCCTCCCCTCACGGGAATGTGTAGGGAAACAGGGTGCTTTTTTACTCATAATCATACTTATTTCTCCCTACTTTAAAAAAAAAACTCACTTTTAAACAGCGATTTTTGGGGGGTGTCAAAAGCTTGTTCAGGCTGCTTCTCTTAGTTCTTTTTCTTTATTTTTTTGGGGGTTTTTTTGGAATGAAATCCAGTTTTGAATCCAATGCGCTGCATTTTTTCTTTTTAATGTAAACTGCTAAATTTTGAGCACCAAATTTTTTGGGGGGAAAATCCAAGGGTTTTTTTCTAAGCCTTTTTTGTTGTAATTTAGTGATGGAAAAAGTGTTTTTACAATTTCCCAAAAACCACTTAATTTTTTTGGGTTTCTCATTTTTTTTTGCGGCCCCTTTTTTATCCCGGGGGTTTAAATTTAAACGTTTTTCTGCTGTTGTGGTCACTAAAAGAAAAGGGTTTCCCTTTTTACCACCCAAAAAAAGAAATTTTGCCTTTTAAAGGGATTAAATTTATATCCCAAAGGGTTTAACAAAGTTTTTCTGTTGTTTTGTTCCGGGAAAATAAGGCCATTTTTAAAACGCTACAAAGCTTGGGGAAAGGGTTGGGAGGGGTTTTTCTTTGCAATTTTCATCCCAAGGGTTTCTAAATTTTTTTCTTGCAGTTGGACTTTGTAAAAAAAACGTTTTTTTCATTTGCCAAAAAAAAGAAATTTTGGTGAGGGATAATTCATTTCCGGGAAGGTTAATTACAAGTTTTTTTGTTGTTGTGTTCCGTTAAAAAACACCCCCTTTTTAACCCCGATACAAAAATGGTAATTGTTGGAGATATTTCAATTCTTTTTAGAATTTTTCTTTAAAAGGGGTTAAAATAAGTATTGTTCTGCGTTGTATTTAGTAAAATGAAAAATTGTTTTTCACCCCCCAAAAGAAAAAAATTTTGGAGGGGATAAAATTTATATCCCAAAGGGTTTAAATTAAAAATGTTTTTGCTTTTAATATTTAAAAAAAATTCCCCGGGTTTTTAAAAAGACACTTTCAAGTTTTTTTTTTTCCCCGCCCCTTGGGGGGGAGCCCTTTTTTATCCCGGGTTACCCAAGCTTGTTGTGGGTTCATTTTGGGGTCAAAAAACAGGGTGTTTTATTTATCATTTACAGATATTTTTCATTAAACCCGGGGGTTGGTTTCATTTAAAAACAAACAGTATGTCAGGGCAGAGGGTGGAAAAGGCCCCTTCACCTGGATGGCAGTTGGGACAGGGCATTCCCGGAGCGCCCCAAAGGGCGCAGCACGCAAAGGGGATGTCGCAGCCCGGGGGTCCCTGGTGAGGCCACAACTGCCCCCTGTCATTCCAGCGGCCGTTTTTGTTGTTCGCAAAAAAATGGTTTTTTGATTGGTTGAAATGGTTTTCCCAAAATTTCCCCCCAGTGACATTTTGACAACCCCCAGCCAAGAGGGTTGGGGGAAAGTAGTACAACCCCTTTTGTTGGTTTGGGCCCGGGGAGCGGGTCAGCGGGGGTCACCTGTCCCCAAACCCCGCCTCTGTTCCCCTTGGTTCCCCCCAGTGCCCTAAAACAGCCCCGGGATGAGGAGGACAAATCAGCAGTATTGGCAGTGAAGAAATGGGGCCAAATATCCCCCGTTCTTTTCAGTAGGCGGCAAAGTATAGATTTGGGGGTGGCATGGGGGTCATGTTTTGAGGGGACAGCAGTGACGATTTGGGAAAACAAACGTTTATGGGTGGGAGCCGACCGCACTTGGGAGCGGGGTGAAGCAAGGGGTTTTATTTATGTAGGAAAAATAGGGGTCAGCTTGCCCCGTTTTGGGAGCGGCGCCCGCCAGCAAGTGGGTTGGGGTGGGGCCCTTTTTCAGCAGGGGGGGAGGGAGCAAAATGTGAGGTCAGGGCCCGGCAGCCCCGGGGGAGAAACCCCCTTTGCAGGTTAAAGAAAGTAGCGGCCAGTGGTCAGGAGGCAGCGGGGGCAGTAATTTTTCAACTCAGTGCGTGGGTTGGCCCTTTAAAAATTTAAGTACTCGGCGGTTTTGGGGGAGTTCTTTTTGGGAAAAACCGGAAAAGGGGGCGGGAAAATGGGAAAATGTAGAAAACTGTGGGCCGAAAAAGTGAAGGGGTGGCCCGGGAGCTAAAAATTGGCACCAAATGCCCTGCCCTCAAAAAAAATGTAGCATCACCATCCGGGGGCCGGGGAGGGAAAAAAAGGCCCCAGATGTGGTGGTCCCTCCAGCCGCGAACAAAAGCAGCAGGGACCAGTGGCACGCCCTGCCCCTTGCATCCAGTCAAGGCTTTCCCCCACCTTGAGAGGGGTTGTTTCTCTTTGGGCCCTATCTCTCGGGCCAGATGCCTTGCCCCCCCCAGTTAGAAGGTCGCTGGAATATGGGCGCCAAATGGGGTGTGTGGCCGCCCAAATTGGAGTTTTCAGTGGAGAAACTGTTGCTTTGGCCCGGGGTGTGGCCCTCAGGGGGTGTTTAGGGCGGCCGGGGGGGGCCCTCCCTACCCCAAAGGGGAAACCCCCTTGGGCCACGGGAAATGTGGAACGACTGACCTTTGTCAAGATGAATAGGCGTGGGTTTGGCCAGGTTTCCCCCCAAATCGTGCCTTAGGGTTTAGGGGCTACTTCAGCCCCTGAGCCTCACCCAAACTGTGAGAAAATTTGGGTTTGGGTTAAAACTACCCCCTCAGCCCCTATTCTTTAAAGCCCCCAAACCCCCCTTTTTTGCCACACATCTGCTGCCGTTTTTCCCCCATCTGCCTACCCCCCATTTTTTTACCAGGGACTGGAATTTCCACCCACCCCCACCACTCCCTCATTGGGCCACTCTATGGACCTCATGCTTTCTGCTTTCTGTTGTTTTTGTTTGCAGGGCACCCCCACACGCTGTCATTGTGCCACTCCCCTGACCTAAGTTGTTTGCCTTTCAACCTCCCCCCTCTCTGTTATTGTGCCCCCCCCTGTGGCCTACTACTTTTTTTTGCCACCTCCAAAATTTTATTGTGCCACTGTCTGAATCATTTCTTTCTGCGGGGGCTGCTGCCATGACCCAAAAATACTGTGTCATTGTGCCCTTGGGCGACCTCATGCTGGTTTTTTTGGGGGGGGTGCTTGGGCGTGAAATTTCCCCAATCTGTCTTTTTGAAAATCTTGACCCATGTGCTGCTGTGGGCTGCCGTGACCTCCCCAAAATTTGCATTGTGCACTGTTGAATCATGCTGCTGTGCCGGAAACCCCCCTTCCCCTGTCATTTTTGCCAAATCTGTGGCCTTTTTACTTTTTTTTTTTTGCCAAATCCGAAAGTTTATTTTTGCCACTGTCTGACCCTCATGCTGCTGCTGTGGCTTTCTGCCGTGCCTCCCACTTTTGTCATTGTGCCACTCTCTGGGCCTCATGCTGGTTTTCCCGCCGTCAAACCCCCACACTTTTGTCATTGTGCCACTCTCTTGGGCCCATGCTGCTGCTTGGGTGTTGATGCCGGGCAACTCCCCCACTGTGTTTATTGTGCAAAACTTGAAATCATGTGCTGCTGTGGCTTTTGCCGTGCCTTCCACACTGTGTCATTGTTTCCACTGTTTGGGGCCTCATGCTGCTGCTGACGTTTCCCTCCACACTCTTTTCCCCTGTGCCCCCTTTGGGGTCTACTCCGTTTTTGCCACCCCAGAATGTCATTGTGCCCCCTCTGGTGGCTGCTGCCGTCAACCCCCACACTGTCCCCCTGATTTTTTCCCCTGAAAACCTCAGCCCTTTTTTTTTTCCAGTGACGCTTTCCATGTTTTTTCAGGCTACATTCCCGGGTGCAGTTTTTTGGTCAGTTTTCACCTTTTTAAAATGCCCAGGGGAAATTTTTTGTGAAAATGAAATTTTACCCGCAGGGGGCAGTAATATGCCTGTCATGGGTTTAAAAAAACATTGTTTTGAAGACCAAACCAAGGGTTCCCCCTGATTTTTTTAACATGGATCAAAAATTCTACAGGGACCCTACAGGGGTTTTCTGTAGCCTTTGAAATTTCTGTTTTTTTAACGGATTCGTCCCGCAGCAAAATTTGGACCAAAACAAAAATTTTTTCGGAAAATTTTTTCGAAGTCACCGAATCGAAAATTTTTTTTAAATTCGCCCTTTTCTTTTAAAAACAACCCTGGAACCCCAAATAAAACTATGGGAATTTTTTAGCACCCTGTTTAAAAAAACTTTTAGGAAACCGGAGGAGAAAAAATTTTTAAAAGGTTAGGTAAAAGGGAGGTTTTCAAATAAACACCTATAACAATGGTCACTAAAATGAATCCTTATAACATAGATAAGTAATTTTGTCTTTAAAAAAAAACCCCTTTTTGAGATTTAAATGTATAATTTTAAACAAAAAGGAAGCTGAGTCACAATAGCTTTGGACCATACCATTCCATGGCTTTGGAATGTGTATGTTAAAAAAATATACAGTATATTGTTTGTGTTTTTGATTGTATACAATACTAAACAACGTGCCCTTCGGGGTTCTGCCCGACGGAAAAACTGTATTTGTAAAAAACCACAGTACAGCAAAAGGGTTTTAAATAGACCACAGGAAAGCAATGGAAAATTTTCTTTATGAGCATTCAGTCATGTTTGGGCCCCCGTGCCCGGTGGGGGCTTTGTGCCCGGCCCGGCCTGGGAAATACTTTTTAGGGAGAAAGGGAGAAAAAAGAGGTAGAAAGCAAAAAGGGAAGGGGTTTTTAAAAGTTTTGTGATTATGTGCAAACATGTTTTTAAAAACTATATGACAAGGGGGCCCCAAAAATTTTAGATGGGTTTCAAGAATCAAGTTCATGGTGGGCCCCAATAATCAGCTCCACCGATGGGATACAAAAATAAACTCCACTAATGGACCCCCAGACAACCAAGTCTGATAGTGATTACAGCAGTCTGATTTACAAATAATCACTTATATTTAGTGTAACATTTGTACACTAAGGGCCACATGTATGAAAACTGTCTAGGTCTAAAATTCACTTTCTTGCCCTTAGCAACCAAGACTAATTCATTTCAAATTAGTGCTCTGGAAAAATGAGAGGGGCGCTCTGATGGGTTGCTTATGGGCAAAAAATGTAAATTTTGACCCAGACAGTTTTTTATACAGGTGGGCCCCAAAAGGGCCCGGGTTTTTTAAAAACTAATCTACTGGGATGGGTTTTGTCTAGGTTTTTTGAGCGATTGGTTGGCTATCGAAAATCGAAACATAGTCGTTTGTTTGGGAGCTATCGATAAGGGGTTTTTTATAGTGAGAAACGGGTTATGCGGATGACCATTAAAGTTATGGGAGAAACAAAAACACCTTCATTATTACACCCCAAAAAAGGTTTGGGAAGCTGAAAAATTTAATTTCCCCAAAAAGTTTAAAGGATTTCGGCATCATCTTTGGCAACAACTTTGGTTATAAAAATCCAGAAAAAAAAAACACAGACCATTTTTCTATCCCTGTTTGTACCCCAAACCGACCCTTAAACCTGCAAAACCCACATAATTAAAAAAGTGCCAGAAGGCAGTTTTGATTTTAAAACCAAAATGTTACTGAAACTTTGGCAAATTGGGAAAATTTTCCCCGTCCCGGAACGCAGCATGAGCCCCAAAACCCGCATGACCCCCACATTTTTAAAAAGTGCCGCAAAAAGGAGGGCTTTAACCACCATTTTAGGGTTTTAAAAGGCATTGGGCTATTTCCGGGCCCGGGCCACTGATGAGCCCCAAACCTGCATGACCCCCCAAAATTTTAAAAAAATGCCGGAAAAGGGGTTTTTTCAACCCCCATTTTTGTTTCATTGGGGCAATTGACTATACCTGTCCCGGGCCCCCCAAACATTTAGCCCCCCAAAACCCGCTTTAAACCCCCAAATTTTAAAAAAATTTCCCGGAAAAAAAGGAGTCTTTAAACCCCCATTTTTTTTAAAAGGACCTTGCTTTACCGTCCTGGGCCCCAGCAAAAGAGCCCCAAAAAGGCCCTGACCACCCCAAATTTAAAAAAATGCCCGGAAAAAGGAGACTTTCAACCACCTTTTTGTTGAAATGGACATTGGGCCTTTTACTGTCCCGGGCCCCAGTTTAGCCCCCAAAAACCCGCATGACCCCAATTTTAAAAAAATGCCGGGGGAAAAAGGAGTTTTTTCAACCACCAAATTTTTGTTTTAAAATGGGCTTTTTCTATACCTGTCCGGGGGCCCCAGCATGAGCCCCAAATGCAGGGCCCCCAAATTTTAAAAA
>JAODAL010082755.1:0-11472 GCA_025379985.1 Phyllomedusa bahiana
GGGCCCCTGGGTGGTGGTGTTGGCTCTATGCCCCTTTTAGAGCTGTGGGTGCAGTCAGCATTTTTGGGGCCCCCCTTTGGTGGGGTTGGGCCATGGCCCCCCACAGCTGGGGGATGTGTGGGGCCCCTGGAGGTGGTTTGGCTCTATGGCCCTCCAGCAGCTGTGGGTGCATGTCAGCCATGTGGGGACCCGGATGGTGGTGTTGGCTCTATGGAACCTCCAGCAGCTGTGGGTGCGCAGTCAGCATGTGGGGCCCTCGGTTGGTGGTGATGCTCTATGGGTCCTCCAGCAGATGTGGGTTGCAGTCAGCATGTGGGGCCCCCTGGATGGTGGTTGTTGGGCTCTATGGCTCCTTCAGCAGCTGTGGGTGCAGTCAGCATGTGGGGCCCCTGGATGGTCGGTGTTGGCTTTTATGGCTTCTGCAGCTGCTGTGGGTGCTGTCAGCTTGTGGGGGGCCCTGGATGGTGGTGTGGTCTATGGCTCCTCCAGCAGCTGTTGGGTGCAGTCAGCATGTGGGGACCGCCCTGGATGGTGGTTTGGCTTCTTTGGACCCCCCAGCAAGCTGTGGGGGCCCTGGATAGTGGTGTTTGGCTCTATTCCCCTCCAGCAGCTGTGGGGTGCAGTCAGGCATGTGGGGCCCCTGGACATGAGTGGTGTTGGCTTCTATTGCTCCCTCCAGCAAGCTGTGAGTGAATTCAGCATGTGGGGCCCAGGGATGGTGGTGTTGGCTCTATGGACCCTCCAGCAGCTGTGGGCATCAGCATGTGGGCCCCTGGATGGTGGTGTTGGCTCTATGGCTCCTCCCAGAAGCTGTGGGTGCCAGTCAGCATGTGGCGGCTCTGGATGGTGGGGTTGGCCTCCATGGTACTCCAGCAGCTGTGTGGGTGCAGTGCCGAATTGTGGGGTCCCCTGATGGTGGTGTTGGCTTCTATGGCTCCTCCAGAGCCAGCTGTGGGTGCAGTCAGCATGTGGGAACAGTGGTTGGTGTTTGTTGGTTATGGATCCTCCAGCAGCTGTGTGGTGCAGTAGGCATGTGGGCCCTGAATTGGTGGTGTTGGCTCTATGGCTCCTCCAGCAAGCTGTGGTGCAAGTCAGCATGTGGGACACATGGATGGTGTGTTGGCTCTATCGGCCCCTCCCAGCAGCTGTGGGTGCAGTCAGATGCGGGACCCCTGGATGGTGGCTTTGGATCTATGGCTCTCCAGCAGCTGTGGATGCTGTCAGCATGTGGAGCCCCGGGTTTGGTGGTGTTGGGATCATGGGTGTTCCTCCAGCAGGCTGTGGGTGCAGTCTGCATGTGGGGCCCCTGGATGGTGGTTGTGGGCTCTATGGCACCTCCAGCAGCTGTTGGGTGCGTCAGGCTTGTGGGGCCCTGGATGGTTGGTGTTGGTCTTATGGCCCCTCCAGCAGATGTGGGTTGCAGTCAGCATGTGCGGGGCCCCTGGATATGGTGTTGGTCTATGGCCCTCCAGCAGCTGGGGGCAGTCCATGGGGGGCCCGGATGGTGGTGTTTGGCTCTTTGGTCCCCCATCAAGCTCTCCTCGTGCACACAGGGTAAACCGGGATAATCTGGGGTAAAATAATGTGATTGCCAGTGTAACCCCTCGTCTGCATTGAGCTGTATAAAAAGAAAGGGTTTTTCTTATGAGATGATTTGTATACTTGTTCTATCTCAGGTGCAGTGTAGTCTCTATGGGCACACAGGCGTCTTCACAGGAGCTGCAGGTACATAGCAGGAGCCAACATTTCACCCTGACTGTTTTCGGTGGAGCACAGCACGTGCCCTCTACTCTCCAGTAACTGCATAGTTGCCAACTTTCGAAAATGAAAAAGCAGGAGAATGTAGTGGGCGGCGGTATGCCACGCCCCTTCAAAAAAGCCACACCCACCCCCCTAACTGAAAACGGTTTTGGGAAGAAAGCCGGTGATGCCTTTTTTTTTAGCCAGGTAGAAACCCCCCCATAACCAGGTAGTCCCCCTTAAGGGGGTAATGCCCCCTTGTACCCAAGTAGATCCCCCCTCTGTAGCCGGTAGAGCCAAAATTTTGTACCCGGAGATGCCCCCCTTTGTTAGCCAGGTGTGCCCCATTGTTACCCGGTGGGTCCCCCCCCATTGTTAGCCAGGTAGTTGCCCCCATTTTTTGCCAGGTGGTGCCCCCTGTGTTGCCGGGTAGTGCCCCCATTGCAGCCAGGTGGGTGCCCCCATTGTTTCCCGGTAGTCCCCTTTGTTTCCCAGGTAGATGTCCCTCTTTTGCCAGGTAGTGTCCCCTCTGTTGCCGGGTAGTCCCTCTGTTACCCGGGTAGTACCCCCATCGTTACAGGTAGACCCCATCTGTTAGCCAGGTAGTGCCCCCATCTTTTTGCCGGGTAGATGCCCCCTCGTTGCCAGGTAGTGCCCCTCTGTTCCCAGGTAGGCCCCCCATCTGTTACCCAGGTGGCCCCTTTTTTTCCCAGGTAGTCCCCCCTTGTTGCCGGTAGTGCCCCCTCTGTTGCCAGGTAGTGCCCCTCTGTTGCCGGGTAGTGCCCCCTTTTTAGCCAGGTAGTGCCCCCTCTTTGCCAGGTAGATCCCCCCTCTGTTCCCGGTAGTCCCCCCTCTGTTCCCAAATGATGCCCCCTCTTTTGCCAGGTAGTCCCCCCTCGTTGCCAGGTAGTTCCCCCTTGTAGCCAGGTGCCCCCCCTTTGTACCCAGACATCCCCCCCTAAAGCAATAAAAATCAAATAATAAAACCCATTTCCCTTACCGGGTCCTGCGCGCGGGCTCCCACCGATTCCTCAGCGGCGCAGGGGGAAGTGAAGCAGCCCCGGGTCACTCCCCTGCAGGGCCCCGCGTCACTTCCCCTGCGCATTTCCCCTTTGTGGGCGGGGACACACCCGGGCCGTACATAAAGGGAGAGGGGGAGGAGGGGCATCCCCCCGCCCCCTCCCCGCACAGTGGACCCCGGGCGGTGAGCGGCCCCCGCGGCCCCTTCCCCGCCCGTAGGAGCGGGCCCCCGGCGCAAAAGGGACCCCCAGCGCACTCTTCGCCGCGGTAATTTAAAGGGCCCCCCCGCCTGCAGGCGGGGGAGGAATGCCAAAATCCCCCGGGAGGGGGAGGGGACCCAAAAGGGGACCCCCCCGCCAAAAACGGGAGAGTTTGGTGTATGCTATACATACAACCTCTCTTCTGAACCGGGATTATTGCAGATGTTTTTTATCGTGATTTCTACCGTCGATGTGAGTGAGGGGACGCGGGACGCCCCCCTGCAGGGTGCAGGTCTAATCACGGCTCTGGTTAATATGTACTTCCCATTACCAATTATGCTCATTGCATCCGATTATTGTCCACATTGACCTTGAGCAGGACCGAGCTGACAACGGCCGCATGCCATCCCCGACCACAGACAGCCGCCATGACAGCGCCCCAAAGACGCCCCCATAGGGGCACCGCCCCTAGACAGCCGCCCCCCCAAAACCGCCCCAACAGCCCCCCCCAGACAGCCGCCCCCAGACAGGCCCCCCCGACAGCCGCCCCCAACGCCGCCTAGACAGCCCCCGGGATTACAGCCGCCCCTGGGAAAACCGGCCCCTATACAGCCGCGCATAACAGGCCCCAAAACCGCCCCCATACCAGCCCCCATACACGCCCCCCAACACACCGCCATACCAGCCGCCCCAGAAGCGCCCATAGACAGCGCCCCCCGACAGCCGCCCCCCAAAAAGGGCCCCTAGACGCCGCCCCTAAAGCCCCCCATAGACAGCCCCATGACAGCCCCCCCCAGACAGCCCCCCATAGACAGCCGCCCACAGACACCCCCCACAGACACCACCCACAGACGCCCATAACAGCAGCGCACATACAGCCGCCCCCAGACAGCCGCCCACAGACAGCCGCCCACAGACAGCAGCCCACAGACAGCCGCCCCCGGACAGCTGCCCACAGACAGCCGCCCAAAGACAGAAGCCCACAGACAGAAGCCCATAGACAACCGCCCCCAGACAGCCGCCCATAGACAGCCGCCCCCAGACAGCCGCCCCCAGACAGCCGCCCCCCGACAGCCGCCCACAGACAGCCGCCCACAGACAGCCGCCCACAGACAGCCGCCCATAGACAGCCGCCCACACACAGCCGCCCACAGACAGCCGCCCACAGACAGCCGCCCACAGACAGCCGCCCACAGACAGCCGCCCCCAGACAGCCGCACACACACAGCCGCCCATAGACAGATGCCCACAGACAGCCGCCCACAGACAGATGCCCACAGACAGCCGCCCACAGCCAGCCTCCCACAGACAGCCGCCCATAGACAGCCGCCCATAGACAGATGCCGCCAGACAGATGCCCACAGACAGATGCCCACAGACAGATGCCCACAGACAGCCGCCCATAGACAGCCGCCCACAGACAGCCGCCCAGACACAGCCGCCCACAGACAGCCGCCCATACACAGCCGCCCACAGACAGCCGCCCACAGACAGCCACCCATACACAGATGCCCCCAGACAGCCGCCCATAGACAGCCGCCCCCAGACAGCCGCCCCCCAGACAGCCGCCCCCCAGACAGCCGCCCACAGACAGCCGCCCACAGACAGCCGCCCATACACAGATGCCCCCAGACAGCCGCCCATAGACAGCCGCCCACAGACAGCTGCCCCCAGACAGCCGCCCATAGACAGCCGCCCATACACAGATGCCCATAGACAGCCGCCCACAGATGGCCGCCCACAGACGGCCGCCCATACACAGATGCCCACAGACAGCCGCCCATACACAGATGCCCATAGACTGACGCCCATACACAGCTGCCCATACACAGATGCCCACAGACAGCCGCCCATACACAGATGCCCATAGACAGCCGCCCATACACAGATGCCCACAGATAGCCGCCCATAGACAGATGCCCACAGACAGCCGCCCATACACAGATGCCCACAGACAGCCGCCCATAGACAGATGCCCACAGACAGCCGCCCATAGACAGATGCCCATAGACAGATGCCCACAGACAGAAGCCCACAGACAGATGCCCCAGACAGATGCCCACAGACAGATGCCGACAGAGAGCTGCCCACAGACAGCTGCCCACAGACAGATGCCCAGAGACAGATGCCCACAGACAGCCGTCCATACGCAGATGCCCATAGAGAGCCGCCCATAGACATCGTTCTGCTGGTGACAGGTTCCCTCTAAAGGTTGCGATCATTGGAGAAGCAGGTTTCCGATGAATATTACAGCATTCCTCTATATAAGCGCCACTCACACACCGTCAGTAATATAGAGGAAGATTTGCAGCAGTGGTAGAAGGTTGTACACAAATCATAGTCAATGTCATAAACTCCTCTTACTTTGCACTTTCCAGTAGTTTAATGGCCTCCTCCCTGCGATCCGTCTGTAGATACAGCAGAGCCTGCTCCAGCAGCGCGTTGGGCACCAGGTATTCATCATATTTTATCTTCTTCTCACTGTGGAGGGAATGGGTTGGTCAAGTACGATGGTGGCTTCTTGTATCTACACATCTGATACCTTCTTCAGGGTGGACACAAAAGCATTACATTCAATTCTGGCCTGGGGTTTCTGAGAAGTGCTGCTCAGATCTCAGGGCCCTGTAACTTCAACCAAACTTGTTAAAAAAATTGGGTTCAGAATGTTCCAAACCAAAATTTTTCCTCTAACCCCGCCTCTAGTCATAACTTAAGTTGGGGTTATGGTCAGGGGTTTTTAAGTTGTTTTAGGGGTTGCCTGCTGGTCCAGTGGGCTCCTGGTGCAGCGTCACCTCTGGTTACCCCAACAGAGGATCTATGTTATAGTAACCGGCAGTGACATTGCACTGGGGGCATTGCATCACCAGACCAGTAAGTTAAAGGGGCGCTCCCACCGATATGCCATCAATGTCTATGGAGGGAATACCCCTTTTACACCTAAAATCCCTTAAACAACCCTAACTCTAACTTAGGGTTAGGATAGTAGTCAAATTTTTTGGCAAAGTGCCTAGATTTGGGTTGAATTTGATCAGTGCAACACTTGCTTTCCATTCTCTCTTCCTGAAGGACACCTCAGGGGCTCTACATGTGGACTAAGAAGCATCTTGTTCACCAGTGACGGCAGAGAAAGGGTAGGAGGTCAAGGGCACCATGGGAGGGGGGTGCAATTCATGGCTATCATATGACCCAACTATACAGAAATATATGGACATTATTCACGTAGATATTGTCATGCCTCAGCACTGGTTCTTCAGCATTATTTCTTACATGTTTCTGTTTAGATGCAACAGCTCCATCTAGTGTCTGTTTGTGTTTATTGCTAGTTAAGCATACTTTGTTAGGTTTTTCCCATGAAGGCTACCATAACCACACCATCTGACCTGTTGCCATCATCATAGTCTTCTTCTCAGTAGCCATTTTCTCCAGAGTGGAAGTATGTGGACATTCTCTCACATCCAAGCCTACTGTAGCGTCACTGGTATGTCCAAAACTACCATTCTAAGACTGCAGATTATACAGTTATGCATGTTATGATCTATGTGCATAGCTGTTGTTTATAGTTAATGGTTAGACCCATGCTTGCTGTAGATAAGACAGCACCTTCTATGTGCATTTGTCTGCACACTCCTCATTTCTGTACTGTACGTTATTGTATTTCATGCACATGTTCATGCCCTTTTGCTTTGTGTAATATTTTGTGTTTGCACGCTGTTTACCCATAAGGTATTCTCAATGCTTTGCTGGGTAGGAATTTAACTGCCTGCTTATGCTCCGCACACATAGGGAGGATAGACCAGAAAGAACATTACAGCTGGAGTCATGACTGATAGATTCCAGCTCAACCATCATGCATCCAGCAGATCTCACCAAGCTCGTGGATAGGGATCACAGTCCACAACCATGGCCAACCAAAAAACTTGTTCCCCCACCTTCATGTCACCTGATCTATTGGGCTCCCGTGCTGTATGTTCCACTATTCAGCCTGATAACCAGTCTCTTGGTCATGGATAAAAGTACTTTGCACTATTGTTGTGTTTTAGATTCAGGTCAGATTTGACCTGGAACCAAGTGATATGATTTGGGTAGGCTCTCATCGATTTTGGTGGAAATCACCAAAAAACAAAACAAAAACCTAACTGTTAGTTGGAGTTTTTTTTTAAATGTGGTTTTAAGGATTGTCTTACCTCTCAGCAGCTCTCACAATCCAAGTCAGGTACAGATATAGGGTTAGGCACAGGTACAGGGTTAGGCACAGGGTTAAACACAGGTCTAGGGTTACCGTTAGGAATAGGGTTATTTATAGAGTTATGGTTATGTATAGGGCTACGGTTAGCTATAGGATTAGGGACAGAGTTAGGGTTATGGCTAGGGATATGGTTATGGTAAGAGATAGGGTTATGGTTAGATAAAGTGTTAAGGCTCGAGACATATACATATTATAATAATAATACATATATAGTTAAGGTTAGGCACAGGGTTACGAATAGGGTTATGGTTAGAGATAGGGTTAGGGTTTGATATATACGGTTAGGCTTAGGGTAATTGTTAGGCATAAGGTTAGGTAGAGGGTTAGGGTTTGGTATATACGGTTATGTTTAGCCACAGGATTAGGGTTATGGGTAGGCACAGGGTTAGGGTTATGGTTAGGTATAAGGTTAGGGTTTGGTATATACGGTTAGGTTTAGGCGCAGGGTTAGGGTTATGGTTAGGTATAAGGTTAGGGTTTGGTATTAACGGTTAGGTTTAGGCACAGGGTTAGGGTTATGATTAGGTATAAGGTTAGGGTTTGATATAAACGGTTAGGTTTAGGCACAGGGTTAGGGTTATGGTTAGGTATAGGGTTAGGGTTTGATATATACGGTTAGGTTTAGGCACAGGGTTAGGGATATGGTTAGGTATAAGGTTAGGGTTAGGTTTAGGGTTAGGGACTTCATGAACCATCATTTTTTTCACAAGTAAAGCTGACCAAGTGTTGAACATGTAGAGTGAAAGGTTCTAGCAAGTCATTACAAAATGCCCCGAATCCAAACCCATGTTTGTTATCTCAACTATCCTGACCTACTATCTGTTCTCTAGTGTGTACATCTGACCAAGGACGGATACGGACGATGGAGGTCCCCGATTATCCCACAGCTCATCCACTATGTCCCTTTCACAAATTGTCAGTGATTTTCAGCCATGAAGTTTGGGGGAGCTGCTATAGGTGGCATTGGCCCTCGCCCCCTTGAGCCCCTGGTTGCACCAATGATAACCCACCAGGGCCATTGCTTTGTGTCCGGTTTTGTTCTTACTTTGCCTTGATGTACTCGAAGCACTCCTCGGCCTCGTCCATCCTCTCCAGGTATTTGAAGCACAGGCCTTTCAGCAGCTTCACCAGACACTGATCGTCATTGATCGGGAAATCAGTCTCTGACAAAGAATAGAAAACACATTTATTTCCATTATGTTTCAGCTTCAGCCCAATCCAGACGTTCAGCATTTACTAAGGAACATTGCATTACTGAACTATGCACTCAAAAAGCAATTAGACGATGATCCCGGCATCAGCTGACGCCTCCATGTGCACCCATCGTGAGGAGAACAGGACTCCTGCTCAGAGACTGTAACAAAGAAGCAGCAGAGTCCTACGGGAAGTGACATCCATAAGATATAGCATCAAAGTCAGACAGGAGAAGGGACCCCCTCTGTGCTCAGGAATGGGCCCCTGAAAGTGTTGGCTAAGAATAGAGATCCAGGCAGGCTCTCTATGGGAGTTCCCAGTACAGGGGAGCGCTGTGTTCTCCATTCTCCTCTGGGAGTTCCCAGTACAGGGGAGCGCTGTGTTCTCCATTCTGTTCTATGGGAGTTCCCAGTACAGGAGAGCGCTGTGTTCTCCATTCTGTTCTATGGGAGTACCCAGTACAGGTGATCGCTGTGTTCTCCATTCTGTTCTATGGAGTTCCCGTACGGGGGAGCGCTGTGTGCCCCCATTCTCTTCTATGCGATTCCCAGTAAAGGGGGAGCGCTGGTTCTCCATTCTCCTCGGGATTTTTCCCATACAGGCGAGCGCTGTGTTCCCCATTCTGTTCTATGGGGTTCCCAGTACAGGGGGCGCGGGTTTCTCCATTTCCCTCTGGGATTCCCATACAGGGAGCGCGTGTTCCCTTTCTTTTAGGGGATTTCCCAGTAAGGAGGCTGTGTTCCCATTCTCCTCTAGGGGAATTCCCAGTACAGGGAGCGTGTGTTTTCCATTCTGTTCTAGGGGAGTTCCCAGTACGGGGCAGCGCTGTGTTCTCCATTCGTTCTATGGGAGTTCCCAGTAAGGGGAGCACTGTGTTCCCATTCTTTTCAGGGATTCCCAGAAAGGGGAGCGCTGTGTCCTACTTTCTTTTCTAGGGGAGTTCCCAGAAAGGGGGGAGCGCTGTTTCTCCATTCTCCTCTAGGGGATTTCCCCATACGGGGGAGAAACGTGTTCTCCATTCTGTTCTTGGGATTTCCCAGTAAAAGGGGAGCGCTGTGTCTCCATTCTTTTCTATGGATTCCCATACAGGGGTGCTGTGTTTCTCCTTTCGTTCTTGGGAGTTCCCAGACGGGGGAGCACTGTTTCTCCATTCTTTCTATGGGATTCCCGAAAGGGAGCGCGGTTCTCCATTTCTTTCTAGGGGAGTCCCATAGGGGGAGCGCTGTGTTCTGGTTGATGGGGTAGTGAAAGGATGGTGAATTAGTAGATGGTTGGTGGATGCTTGGTAAGTATGGAGCTTGGTGATATGGATTTGGGGATTAGGGAGGGTTGGGTGGAGTAGGGGATAGTTGGTGGACGGACCCCAATTTTACAGAATGTTTAAGCTGATTTATCTTACACCATTAACTGTGGCAAAATTTTGGTGCGTTTTAAAAAAAAAAAAAATGTATGTGCTCTCTAAGCCACGCCCCCTTTTCATAAAACTGTCATCTGTCCCCATAGACTTTAAAAGAAAATCTGGATTTTCTGCCTGACGGTCTTTTACACCACCGGCGTTCTGAAAAGCTTGGAACATGCTCAATCTTCCTACCGGTTTTCGAGCAGATGAGCATTTGAATGGTTGGGGGGGGGGGGCGGCAATCTGAAAATCAACAGAATCGTCCCCAAAAAAAAGCAAAAAACCGGCCCATTTTTTAATCAAAGGGGACCTACGCTGCTGAGACGCTTCGACTTGACAGCAGCAGATCTGTCAGCGCTGTGATACATGGGGCACAGTGTAAGATTGCCGGGTCTAAGGTTACACAGCACTAATCACTCTGCCCCTACGTTCTAGCTAATGTTCAATGCTCTGTAGCGGTGTCTGTCCGAGCGGCCTGAGCCTGTTCGCCATGTCTGCCTCCTGGAGATGGCGGCCACACATTGAAACGACCATCCGCTCTATCATCCATGTGCCGCCCATGTGAGTGCGTTGTAGAGGGATGTGCACAAACCCAGAGGTGAACTACGCAAAAGTAGCCTCTGAGAGCCTTTCGACAGGGCAGCGGGGGAAGCACCTTTGTGGCAAATGTCTAATTATATTAGACCTGTGGTCAGTCATATATCTGCCTGAGACATAACTGCAGACTCCGACATTTCCACCCCGGGGCGGTATATTTTATGTCGGTGAGTGTATCTATGGCACCAAGGTAAGCGCCGCCCTCTGATCTCTTTGAACTTGTATCAAAGACCTGAATTTAATCCATTTGAAGGAATCTAATAAATGTAATAAAACCTCACAAACCTTAACGACAGATCATGATCCACACTCCAAGTGCAGCAGCTGAAAGCCCTAAGAACGAGGTACAAGCCCCAACTACACCCCGAAAATGAGAGCTTGCCTTAATCTACATCACTTGCTACCTGCAGCTCCTTCCAGACGCCTCTCAGCTGCGCTCAGGGTCTCTAACATCTCCTCTGTGAGGTTCCTCTGCTTTCCAATAACAGCATAACCGTTCCAGATGTACATCATCTCCTGACAGAGGGAAGAAAACAATAGTCACACATCATGATCTCTCCACTGTACATACATTACTTATCCTGTACTGACCCTGAGTTATATCCTGAATTATCCTCCAGAGCTGCACTCACTATTCTGCTGGTGCAGTCACTGTACATACATTACTTATCTTGTAATGACCCTGAGTTATATCCTGAATTATACTCCAGAGCTGCACTCACTATTCTGCTGTGCAGTCACTGTACATACATACTTATCCTTAACTGATCCTGAGTTACATCCCCGTATTAACTCCAAGCTGCGCTCACTATTCTGCTGGTGCAGTCACTGTACATACATTACTTTTTCCTGTACTGACCCTAAATTATATCCTGAAATTATCCTCCAGAGCTGCACTCACTATCTGCTGGAGCAGTCACTGTACATACATACTTATCCTGCACTGACCCTGAGTTAATCCTGAATTATCCTCCAGACTGCACTCCTATTCTGTGGTGCAGTCACTGTACATACATTACTTATCCTGTACGATCCTGAGTTACATCCTGTATATATCCTCCAGAGCTGCCTCAACT
>JAODAL010082756.1:0-11471 GCA_025379985.1 Phyllomedusa bahiana
CCTCTCAGGCCAAATTCCTGGCCTGTAACTGCAGACGCCCCCACATCGCTAAAGCTACTTATACCCAGACAAAAACCCGGGCCGGGAAAACAGGGGGGAGCAGCCCCCCACCCAACTCTTTGACTGCCCCCCGGTAAAGCCTCCCGGACAAGCGTTTTCCCACAGTAAACTTTGGGATAAACAGTGCCAACCCCCTAATGCCTACCTACGTGTTCAAATGGGGAAAACCGGGGACGCCTGGGCCCTCTGGGGGAAAAAACATAAGTTGGTAACAACGATCCCAGTCCTTCCTCTTTTCAAACTTTTTTTTAACTCCTTTCAGGTTTCGGTTAAACCGTTTACCCCCACCTTGGGGATGGTACAGGGGATGTACTAGAGGGGTGTGTTCAGGACCCAATAGCCCCTTGGTAATTTTTGAAAAAGGGGCCCCGGGCCGTAAAGATCTCTTAGGGATGCGGTTCTGGTAAACTTGAAAAGCTTGCAATGACTTTGGATGAGTGTTTTAAGAGGGATGGTTTTGGGTATCGGGTGGCATAACCCAGCCGACAAATATGTGCGGGTGACCCTTGCCGACTTTGGGAGGGGCCCCTACTGGGTCCATGGCGATACGTTCAAAGGGACCTCAATTGGGGTTGTGGAACAGTGGTTACAAAATTGTAAATGGGGCTTTAAATTTTGGGCACTTGGAAGGATGGAAGAAGCCCTTTTGGCCCTATAAATCCCGGGCCAGAAAAAATCCCCTATTTTTTGGGGGGTTTTTTTTCCACTCCTAGGTGCCCACCCAAAAGGGGAATGCCCAGCCCAATCCAATAAACATGTGATGGGCACCCCCAGTGCTCTATGATCCGACAGAGTTTTTTTTATTCTATATGGGAGGTCATTTTGGATGCAAAATGGGGATACACCAATCGGTCAGGGCTTGGGATGACCCCATTGAAAAATTTTTAAAGCATTCATAGGTTAGACCCCTTAATTGCTCGTACCAAATTTTCCCCCGGGCAACTTGAAACTTGAGAACTCTATTCGGGGGAGTTTCATATGAGTCCCCTCCCGCCTCCAGAGGAAAATCCCCCACTTCAGGGGCACGTTGATGTGACGGGTTTTCAACTTTAACTATTTTGTGATTTTAAAACCCCGCTCTCCTTATTTTCCCACATGTTCAAAACAAAGGGGAAAATCCCGCCCCACAATCATTTGGTGTGCAATTTTCTTGTACGAACCCACTTCAGGGGCTCATGACCACGGGGGAGTCCCCACATGACCACAGCTGTGGGATAGCCCTTAAAAGTCCCATAAATAATATACTCCCAAGCAGGGGTTGATTTTAGCCGAAGGTTCCAGACTGGTTTGGACAAAAGTCACTGACCCCCGAGCCATGGACCCGTTACTGGATACCCTCCACTGGGGACGGACCCTGCCCTCCCCCCATATTGCCCCTTTGGGCGCATACGCAGGCCGCTTTTACGACCTGCCCTTTCCCCAAAGTCAAAATCCAGGGGGCTCTTTTTTAAAGGGGACAGTTAAAAACCCCCAATGTCCCAGATCGGCAGGCCGCAACTACTGGCCATGGGCCTGTAGTGGTCCTTTTGGGATTGGTCTTTTTAAACCTGTGGTCACAGTGTGCCACCCCCCTTCCGTCGTCCCCCCCCCTAGTAGTGGAACTTTCCCCACTGATGGTCTTTTTGGGTTTTCCCTGGGGCATGAAGCCTGTGGGAAGCCCTCGTGGGGGTTTTAAAATGCTCCACGAGGACACCAGCTCATCCACGCTTTTTGGATCGGTGTATCCGGGGCAGCGTTAATCCTCTCAGGGGGGCACGTACAAAGGGGGTCCACGCCCCCTGTTCGATATCGTGCGGAGTTGCTCTCGCTGCCCCATTGTTTGTCAGATGGAACAGGTCAAACATTTTGGGGACCGCGCAGGTTTGTTCGGGTTGTACCCCCGGGGAGTACACCCTGTCCCCCGAACGCCAAGGTTACTCCGAGCCCAGCCAGGATCTCTTTCCCCGGGGCTTGGTAAAGGCTTTGGCATCCGGACCCGTAAAACAAAGCAGCCTTCTGGGGTTCCCCGTAGAAAGGGGGGCAGCCAAAACCGCCCTGGTCTTTGGGGGAGTTGTTCCTCTCAGCGTTTTTCAACGTGCACGTAGGCCCCGACGCATCCTTGCCGTCATTTTCCCGAGCGCGCTCTGCATGGTGCGGGGTGCTGCCCGCAGCCCTGGTCACCCCTTGCCTTCGGGCCCAAACTTGATCTGCTGTTGCAGGGCTGATCACCTGTTGCTGCTCTTAGCCTTTTTGTAAAACCCACGCCAAAAAGAAATTGGTTTCACTCTGCGCCTTTTTGGGTTCCCCATGCACACGCGTTGTGTGGTTCGTTTCTTGCTGTCGTAAAGGCTTTTTCGGTGGGGGTTTGACTGCCCCCTGTTTTTTTAGTTTTCCCCCATGCCGATCTCTGGTTTTAACATGTGGCCGTTTTCCCCGGGTGGGGGTTTCACAAAAAGTCTTTAAACGGGTGTAAACTCCAAAGAGTACGTTCTTAAACGTCTTCCCGCTCCCCCACCAACTTTTAAGGGGGGAAGCTCAGTGGTACAGCGAAGTCCCCGGGGGAAATGGGGACACAGACCCCCAGACAGCTTTGTAGAAGAAGCACGGTTCTTGTCCCGGGATTTTTTGTGCGAAAGGCAGCCAAAACGTACGTCAATACAAATATTGTACAAAAATAAAAATCCTGTCGCGAGCGCTAAATAAACAAAAGTAATCCTACTATGTCTTGTAGCTTGGCTTGTTGTGTAGCCCTTCGGCCCAGCTTTCCGGGGCCCGTAATGTGGAACACCCTAGTCAGCAAATAGGATTTTTCAGCCCCGACGAAACCCCGGCATGGAACATGGGGAGCATTTACCCCCAAATCTTTGACTGTCCCCCGGGAAAAGCCCGACCAGGGCTAAGCTTGGGTTTTCCACAGCTAAACTACTTGGACAAAAACTTACACAAAATAAAATAATTTTTCAATTTAAAAAAACTTTCACATCTAAATTTAAAATTAAAAAAAAATACACAAGGTGCAAAGAAACACCACCTGTATATATCCATAAAAAAAAAATTATTATTTTCTGGGGGAAAAAAATTAGGTTGTTGTGTATATATGTGAAAATAACACATTATACATATACACAATCCAATACAACATTAAAACATATTTAAAATTTTATATATATTATATATACATACACAAACGAAAATAGTATATACCCCATGTAGATATACTAAAGAAGGTGGCCGGGTAAAGCTGAATGATGCTGGCTTTTAACAAAAGGTTTCACAGCACCACGGGTTATTCTCCACATATGCTCATGTTCGGAAGACCAAGCCGGGAGATTGAGGATCTCTATATGCCCAGTCCGATGGAACCACCACCAACAAGTACCCGTATGGTGTGGACACGTGCCCCGCTGGAGTGGTGCCAAAAAGAGGGGTATTCCAGGTCACCGATTGATGGTCAAGGAAAGGACACCCGGAAAGTTGGACGGGAGGTAGGAGGTGGTCCCGTATATGGTAAAGAGGAGGGTAGACCCTGCCATCCCGATCTACGAGGTACAGCCGATAGGTGGGACCCTCATAAAAATGCACCAAAAACATGTTAAGGTGCTGAAATTTTTTGAGAAGCTGGGGCTGGGGGGAAGGTCCCTGCCCTGTCCAGCAACCTCCCTTAGATTAAGAATGTTGGATTGTCCTGATTCCAGTTGTGGCAAGCTTTCCAACTAGGGAGAGACTGGTGCAGCCAACACATCCTTCCCCATGTGATGTGTCTAAAGCCCCTGAGCCTATAGCTTCACGTAGGATGCCACAGCGCTATGCGCAAGTGATTTGTAGGGAAAGGGGTTGGGAAAGGCCCCAAACCCTCTAGTGGGGTGGTATGCGGGACAGTGGAACAGCCTTGTTGTGTTTATTAAAGGAAATCTTAAATGTAATACATGATTACAAACTGTCCTACTGCATTCTGCTGTTTGGTTAAAAAAATGCCCTGTTTTTAAAGTTAACCATTGTAAATATGATAAGACATGTGATTCGTGTGTGTCATGTGACTGAGAAACAAGGAAGCAGCAGTCATTTTGAAGGTAAGGTTGGACGGAGCGGCAGAGGGCAAACAGTGAGCACATTAGCCTAGTTTTCCTGTTCCATGTTCCCCCTAGTGGTGATTGGGTCCGTGAGAGAAAGAGATTCCCGGCTGTGTTAAAGCGTTGGTGAGAAAGGAAAAGAGACAAACGGACGTTGGGGCCGGGGTCTGGTGCGGAGGGTGACCCCATTTTTGATTCCGATTTTCGAGAGGGGCCCCTCATCCAGGAGCTGTGTTGTGCAAACCCAAAGGAAGACCCAGGTCCATAGCTGCATCCCAGCCTATTGGAAAAATCCCAGACCTGTATTAAACTATTGGACCAGGTTGGTGTCAGGCCTAAGGATTTCGGAACTGGGTGCTGATAGTCTGCAACATGTTACCTGTAAAATTAATTTTTATCTATTTTTTTGGGAAATAGGGGGTAAAATTAATAGGGTTTAAGCTTTTTGGTACATGAGCGCCCCAATGCACCACAAACAATTGTTGCTGTTGTATAAGGATTAATGGGTAAAAAAGGCCAGTCTTTCGGGTTCTTTTGCTAGGTAAATTATGTTTTTCCCAGAGAACTTTATTTGGCGGTAGCTGGTGTAGCACAGGGGCTTTCATAAAAACCTTTTTACATGTGTTTTTGGGGCTTGTCAAGTATATTTTTAGAAGCTCTAAAGAAAAACTTTGGGTTTAACTGGTGTTATGTCGCCTTCCTCTTATGGCTTGCATCAGTCAGGTACCCGTCAGGTTATCTTGCCGGTCGTCTAGCACGAAGTCCACGCTGATGCAAATGGTTAATAATGGTCTGATGTGACACTTGGGTGCGCTCACCTCTCTTAAAAAATGCGGAGTTGTTGGCATTTATCATCCGGTTCCGCAGGGATGTTTAAAGAAGCTTATCGTGTGGGATGTAGCCCAAAGGGGGCCCCCTTCTTGCCCTTTTTGTTACTTTTCCAATTCTCTGTATCTTGTTGGGGAAACCCGCTGACTATAAACTCGAGGCCACTTCTGTCTGGAGTTTACTTTAAGCCCCGCAATTGGCGGGACTGTGAATTGTAAAGTGTTGTCTTGGTTCATATGTCAAAATGTGAACAGCAGGAAGAGGAAGACTGTTTAAATCCCAATTCAAACTGATCCCTTAAATTTATTGGGCCATCCAAAAATGTAGGTTGGGTATGTACATTCTAAAGGAAAAGGTTGTAACAAATGCAGGGGGTGGATCCCTTTGGGCCACGCAACGTGGTGTAAGCCCTACCAGGGGGGGGGAATTAAGTAAAACCCGTTTTTCCAGAGCCCCCCGCAAAACGGGTGGACTTGCTGCGGCGGAGAACACCAGGTGCCCCATGGTGGACTTGCTTGCGGTGGCAGACGCGTGCGTGTACAAAATCGTAAGAAAGGCGAAGTGGGGAAACCAAGAGGTCGGGAGGGGGCAAAGGTTCGTGGTAAAGCACTGGAGCGAAGACGGTTCGGTACACAAAAGTCAGGCAACAAGGCGGAAAAAGTTTTTCTTGAAGGCAGTACAGCACAAAAGATCCGGGCAAACGTGACCGGAGGAAGGGGTTAAAAGGGTCCCCGCCAGCCTTAACCAAAAATGGGCGTTCCCCTTTAAACCCTCGAGAGCCGGCGCGCGCGCCCCTAAGGGGGGATGCGCACCCCGGGCCCGGCCAGGGAACGGGGGGACGGGGGAGGGGAGAGGTAAAGACAGGGGGGGACCGACCCGTGGGACCGGCGGGGGGGCCGCCGGGACCGAGGGTGGCCGCCGAGTGCCCCCGCAGCCGGCGAGGGGCTGCGGGACCATTGACAGTACCTAAAACCCCCCCCCCGGCCCTCCCCCTCTTTCTGGTTCGGAGGAACCGCAATAGAGACCGGGGTCCGGATTTTTTTCCTGGGTTTCCCCCATGATATCCCCTCCGGACCAAATCCCCCCCAATAAACCAAAGAATTGCCGTTTACCCCTACCCGCCCTCACACCAATTCTTTGACGCAAATATGTTGGAGGCTACAGACCAGGAGAGGGAGGGGCACTCTTCTGAGAAGGGTTCAACAGACGGGCTTCGGGAGGGATACATGAAAAGAATTTGGGATCCGATGGGGGGGGGAGTGGAGCTTTACGCACTGGATAAAGGCTCGGATTTAAAAGGGCCCCCCAGGAAGCGCGGACCAGCTTGTAGCTGGGGATTTTCAACCTGCCCTATTTGGGCCCCCGACTTTGTCTCCGGGGGTAAAGATTGGGGGGTTTCCCCCCTTTTGTCCGCCTGGGCCTTCTACGGGCAGCAGCAGCTGCGGGACTGACGGGTCTGCCCCCAGATGCCAGATAATGGGCCCAAAGCATCTACGGGGCCCTCGGAGGGGGGGCAGGGGGAGGGGGGGGCGGGGCCCGCCATATCAATAAAAAAAAGGGAGACGCGCCTGAAGCCCAGAATCCGGAGTTCTAGAGAATGGCCCAGGGTAGGAGGGGCCCAATCTCCGGCGAGCAGAAACAAAATGACGAAAGAAAATGCCAAAATCTGATTGACTCTCTCTACCTGGCCGTTGATTGCGGATGGTAGGTTTGAAGAAAAGTTAATTCATGAAAATTGGGGAGCAGAGTGCGCGCCAAATTTGGGACAAAAAACTGCACCCCCGATCAGAGCGATGTGCGGGGGGAGCCCGGCAGGCGAAAGATGTGATAAAAAAGGGGGGGAGACGTGGTGCGGAAGGTAACCAGGCAGGGGATAAAGGTGACATTTTCGAAAACCATCCGTAATGCCCCAGATCACGGTGTACCCGAAGAAGAGGAAGGTCGGAACGAAATCCATCGCCACTGGGCCTGGGTACTGGGGGTAGCGGGGGCGCAGCAGCCCGGGGGGGCCCGTGGGGGGCCCCTTATTCCGGGCAAAAGAGCACAGGCATCCACAAAGTCCTTAGTATCTTTACCCACCCCTTCCCACCAGAAAAACCGAGAGCAAGGGAAGATTGGGGGCCCCCCGGATGTCCCCCAAACAAAAGCAGTGTCCCAATTCAGGTTCTTTTGGCAGCGATGGCCGAAGTAGTCTTGCCAGGGGGTATCTCCCAAAGGGGCCCGGGTGCTGCTGGGATCAGGGTTCGGGTTAAAATGTTTTGGGGCTGCGGCTCCTTTCCAGACGTAGATGCGGAAGAGGCATCTCCCCTGTGTTTTTTGGGTGGGCGAAAAGGGATCCGGGAAAGTAAATCTAGAAAAAAAAAGGACCACCTGCTTCCCCGGGGATTGAGGCGCTGGGCCGCTGGAGATACGAAGTTTTTTGGATCCGTTAACCTAAAAAGGATGACACCCCCTCAAGAGCGCCACTCTTCCAGGGCATCTTGATGCTAGTAATTCCCGGTCCCCAATAGCTTGTTCCTCTCCGCCGGGAAAGGTTTTGGAGAAGAACCCGCAGGTGTGGTTCTCCCCCTTGGGCCCCCTTTTGAGTAAGGAAGCCCCGGGCCCCCACGAAGAGGCGTCCACTTCCAGAGAAAAAGGGCTTTCAGGGTCAGGGTGACAAATAGGGCGGAAGCAAAGGCCGCTCAAATCCGAGAAGGCTCTTTCGGCCGCCCGGGGCCCAAAATTTGGGATTAGCCTTTTTCCCGGTGAGGGGCCACAATTGGAGCCACCGAGTAGGAAGTGGGATTAAAATGTCGTAATAATTCGCAAAGCCCAAAAAACGTTGTAGGGGCCCTGTCCAAAAGCGTCGTGGCCCTTGCAGGGTAGCAAAGCTTAAGGCATCCCTTGTAGCCTCGGTCGGAGACGATGTCCCAGGAAAGGCAGATGGTTTGGTGGAACCAACTTTTCTATTTGGATACAGGCGGTTGTGCCAAGGGTTGCAGACTTGGGCACTGTGTAGATGGGTCCGGAGGCAGGGAAGAAAAAAAGGATTGTCCAGGTAAACAAAGACACAGGTTTGAGGGTCCCTGAAGATGTCGTTACGAACCCCGAAAGGGCCCCGGGGGATTGCCAGACCGAAGGGATCACCAGATCTCAAAATGGCCCCAGGGGATTGAACGCAGTCTTCCACCATCTCCCCCATGGATTGAGAGGTTGTTCCCGCGAGGTCCAATTTTGGGGAAAAAGGTCCCCGTAGACGGTCAAAAGTTCCGTAATTTTTTGGCAACGGGTACCGATTTTTTACGGTAATCTGTTCAGACCCCCGGTATCATGCAAGATGGAGAGAACATCCTTCTTTGTCGAAGAAAAAAACCCCGGGTCCCGGGGGGTGTGAGGACTTGCGAATAAAAAACCTTTTTCAGGTTTACGGATATAGTCCGACATGCCCCGAGTCTCAGGTTGGGAAAAGGGTAAAACTTCTGCCCGAGGGGGACTGGTCCCCGGGGGGGTCATGGGACAGTCATGGGCCGAGAGGGGAAGGGGTTTGGCCGTTTCTGAAAGAGCCCTGTATCCGGGGATTCAGGGGAAGCCTGGCAGGGGGCCCGTGATGCTGAGGTGGAATGGCCCGGACTGGGCCCCGGAATGAGAGACAGCGATTCTGGCAGTTGGAGCCCAGCTTTTTAAAACCCCCCCGGTTTTCCCGTCAGGGTCGGGGGGATGGAGCTGCGCCACGGAAGACCCCAAAAGGATCGTGAGGGCGACCCAGGGGGGACATAGAAAGGGTTTTCCCTTTTGTAAAACCCCTAGCGGGGGACAAGGTTGTTCTGCCAATGGGCCCCCTAAGAACTCGCCCTCCCCAGGATATCACCCGGGGCTTCTAAGGGGCACCGGAAAGGGGAAAGGGGGGCAAGGGTGGCGTGAATAAAATTCCCGGGGGATCCAGAGTCCCGAAAGGGGGTACCGAAAGCGAGACCCGGGACCCAACGAACCCCCCAACCTCCATAGTAAGGCTGGGGAGGAAATGTTCACCCAGGGACGCCCCCTCCGCATAACCTAGGGGCGGGCGTTTCCGCCCTGAGGGGAAAACGGGCAAAAAATTGCGAAAGTGATCCGGGTGGCACGTAAAAGGACAATTTCTCTGCCGCGGCGGGACAGTCTGTTTGGACAGATGTGCCCGGGCCCCCTGCATGGGTTTCATGGTAGGAAGCGGGATCGGCGCGTGGTCTTTGGAAGACCGGGCCAGGCGGGGAAACCGGGGTGGTCGGGGAGGGGAGTTCCGGCGTAGCTCCCCTTGCCCCTCGGCAAAGGAAAACGATCGGGTGGTGGTGCACCGTTCCTTTTAAAAAGGGGGGGGATCCTTCTGGCCGTAGGGCCTTAAATCGGGGGACGGCCCCTTTTTAAAATTGGGACTAAGCGGCCCCGTTCCCCGGGCAACCCCGACGCCGGGCCGAAAACGAACTGCGAGTCGCCGCAGAGGAGTCACCCTGGGGAGATTCATAGAGCGGTCTCTGCGAGGAAGCCCGTGCCCGGGTCTTCAAAGACACTGGAAATTGAGAGGAAAGCCCGAGGTCCGTCGTCACGGATCGCCCCCGGGCCAGGAGGGGTAGCCCCAAACTAGAGCCTTCCCGGAAGCAGACTGACCCGAAGGCCACCTTAGAAAAGTTCAGTGGGGATTGACACCACAACCCGCGTGCATCGAGCACTGGGTAAAAATCCCCCGCACATTTGGATCCCCTTCAAAAATTTCAGGTATGGTAAGCGTAGCCGAGAAGTCCCCGGGGTGGCGGGGGTGTGCCCCGGAGGAGGGGCGGCGGTGTTGGTTAGCAGGAGTGCTGCTCATGGCGGGGGCAAGGTTTAGCTGGGGCTTTTGCGTAGTTGTTGTGACGCGGGCCCCTATCCCGTGAGATCCCGGGGCACCGGGGGGAAAGGGACCCTTTGGGGGGTCCCCTGGCCGGTCTTATGAACAAATGCAGGTGTGGATCCGCTGGACCCCGCAAGCGAGGTGTAAGCCCCCCCAGGGGGCGGGAAACTAAGTAAACCCGGTTTTACCGAGCCCCCCCGCAAAGGGGATGGGCTTTTCTGCGGCGGAGAACTACCCCGGGGCCCTCCTGGCGTGACTTGCTTGCGGTGGAGCCCAAAGGGATGGGGTACAAAATCGTAAAAACATAGGCGAAGTCGGGGACAGGCAAGAGGTCAGGGGGGCGGCAAAGGGGTTTGTGGCAAGAACGAAGCGAAAAGGGTTTGGTACCGGAAATCAGGCAAAGGGCAGAATAGCTTTCTTTTGGGGGAGTACGCACTAAAGATCTGGCAAACGTGCCCGGGAAAGGGAAGGGGGTTAAAAAAAAAAAAGGGGCACCTGCCCGCCTTAACCAAAATGGGCTATGCCCTTTAAATCCTCGAAGCCGGGGCCGCGCGGGGTAAGGGCGGGCATGCGCACCCCGGCCCGGGCCCGGGAAGGGGGGACGCGGGAGGCCCGGGGAGGTAAAGGGGCAGGGGGACCCGACCCGGGAACCCCGGGGGGGCCGCTGGGACCCCCGGGTGGCCGCACGGGGCGCCCCAGCCCGGGGGGAGGGGCTGCGGGACCACTCGTGACAATGATTTCATTTAGTTAATTTAAAAAAAATCAATAAATTTTATGGAACTGGATTGGTCAAAAATGATTGTACCTTAAATTAAAGGGGTTTTCCCTACGAAGTCTATCTGTATGTGGGAACAGTTAAAAAAAAGCAATTTTTTATAAGCAACATTTAATATAGCGCTGTTTTACTTTGGGGCATGTTACACATTTCTTCAGCCCCTGTTCGGTTGCCCGTGTGCGTGATTGGCTGCCTGTATTTTGTTAATTTAGGTCAGGACATGCCCCCCTGCTGTGATTACTGTCCTTTTCTCTATGTGGGGGGCTGGCTGGTGATTTTTTGTCTGTGTTCCCTTGTCTTTCCTAACCCCCCCCTGAGCTGTTTGAAACGGGTACTTGCTCCTCTCCCAGGACCTCTGATGTGAAGGATCTGGGAATTTTCGGGTTCTTTTGCTGCCAGTTCACTCCCCCCATCCATTTCACAAAACTTATACACTCGCTCCCCCCTCCACCCCTGCCCAGAAAAGAGAGGGGGGGGGGATGCATTTTTTCCCATTTGTTTTTAAATTTAGGGGCCAAAGTGTCCCTGTGCCTTTCCCATCTCATAGGTTGGGGTGTAAGCTTTTTGTGCCCATTTTTTCTTAGATGTGTGTGCGTTCTGTTGTTGTTTTTTATATGAATCACACTCGAGGATGTCTTTAGAATTTATTACATGAGGTTTTGCTGCCATTGCACTTTTTCTGTCAGGTCCCTGCCCCTAACCAACAAGCGAAAATTTTCTTTGAATACCACAAAGTGTGAGTCCCTAGAGGCCCTACAGCATTAAATATTTTTACAGGCCTTGAGGGTTGTTGCTCGGGGGTGTTTTGCATGGACCTGGTGTGCAAAACCAGGATTTTTTTTTTGGAGGCACGATGAAAACAGGAGGTAGCAGAGAGAAAAAAAAAAAGAGAAAGAGAGAGGGAGGAGAAATGGTTTTA
>JAODAL010082757.1:0-11471 GCA_025379985.1 Phyllomedusa bahiana
ATTAATAGCGGGAGAAGAGAGAGAGAAGCCATAAAGCCCCTTTGTAATACTGGAGCACTGACCAGTCCATGTGCCCCTGAGACAGTCTATTGATTTCGGAGGAAACTCTCTTTAGCACTTCCTTCACCCTATAGAGAAACTAAACACTTGCTGCCAGGTTTCTCCACAGATTACAGCTGATTGACGGGGGCCAAGCAGCGAGACGACATTTGACATCAATTGACTATTCACTATTTTGCTGGCCGCATCTTTTTATTCTGTATTATATTTGCAGTGATACTTTCTCCATTTTGTCCTCAGGTGCTACCAAGACTTAACAATACAAGAAAACCTTTTATCAGACCAGCGGCGACATCGCTTAAGTTGCCATGCGTTTAAGTTTGAACATTTCCATGCAGTTTACCTGACCGCTAATGTTATCATTTGTCACAATGCGACCTCCCCAAATCGCTGCACACAAGGTTGTATCACCCTAAGACGCAAACGTGATGTCCGCAGCTTGAAGAACAAACTGGAAACTGCCAAATTATCTCAAGGGCCAATTGTGCTGAAATCCAGTAAGTGCTACTAATTTATTCATGATATCACAGTTACTCAGTGTGTGTAACAACTACATGACATACGCATACTGGTTTAGAAGAATGTATAACATTGATGAGAATAAAACCATTATATTTTTACTGACACAGTGCTACCGATTATGTTTATTTTGGTGATTGTTACCAAAAATTCATTCTGCCAAACCCAATCCAAAGTGATCAGACTGGGGTCAAATTTGAACACTAATACTGAATATTTTCCCACAAAACTCCTGCCCTACAACATGGTGACCACATATAGAATAACCTGATCAATATCACAGGCTTTGCTTTTATGCGGATATTTTGAAGTTTTTTTCTTGCTCTGTGCATAGAGGGAAACAGTCTACCTTCAGAGAAACAACTAATTTTTCAACTCAGTT
Organism: Phyllomedusa bahiana; assembly: GCA_025379985.1. NCBI lineage: Eukaryota > Metazoa > Chordata > Amphibia > Anura > Hylidae > Phyllomedusa > Phyllomedusa bahiana. The sequence continues at coordinate 962 of JAODAL010082757.1, forward strand.
CTTTTCTTTCCTTTTGCAGGAGAGCAGAACAAACACAGTGAATCATATATTCCTCCATCGATCTTCGTGGCAATAATTTGTGTTATCAGCATCTTGGCAGTGGGTCTTGTGTTTCAGACAATTTACTACAAAAGACGACAAAACATCTTGCAAAACAGGAGCAACTAAATAAATCACTATATAAATTTCTGTGTTCAAGGTTTTAATTAAGAGTGCACAATATTTTTCATTCTAAGTGATGTGCTTTCATATTTAATACCTGTATATTCACTGACAGCTGTCTTCATGTAACACGAGTAGATAGCAATCCTAGGGATCCCATAGTACATATAAGCTATCATATAGAAAAGATGGTTTCCCTCTCTACTGAAGCCTGTGTTAATTGGGGACAGCCATGCCAGCACCTAACTTAGACTTCAAAGTAGCTAGTCCGACTGATGTGTGGCCACCACTTTATCTGTTTTTGGCTGAATAGACTCACTGAACATTCACCAGGAATGGTGGGTAATGGAGACCTCTTAGGTTGTCAGGGTTATGGTAACACCAGGGAATGTGCCATATGTCGCCTCCAGATAACCCAGCTCAGTATATGTTCATATCTATCTCTTATCTACCTCTGTATGTAAGGCATAGGGCTGTGACTATTTCTATTCAGTCTCTGCAACTAGATAAAAAGGCAATTCTTCATAGTAGTTGACTATAGTTACAACTTTGTGTCCAGTAGTTACAGTAAGAAAAAACATTTGAGTAACAGATAAGAAACATTAATGACTGAACAAGTTTTTATTTGTATTTTTTGGTGGCAACTTTAAGAGTCTTAGGCCTCGTTCACACGGCTTATTTGGGCACGGATTTGTGAGCCGTATTGAGCTCACAAATCCGCCGTGAATAAGGGGCGGGACGGGGGCGGGGCCGGAGCACGGCGGGGGCGCCGCTCCTGGCCCCATAGACAATGCATTGTTTACGGCGCGTACGCACCGTAAATAATGTGCATGTCACTTTCTCCCCCCGCGGCGGATTCGCCGAGCGGGGAGTAGCGACGGATTCCACTGTTCTCTATGAGAGCAGTGGATTACCGTAATTACTGCGACGGATTGGCGCCGTACTGCAACGCAAATCCGGCGCGGAGTACGGCGCCAATCCGTGCCCAAATAAGCTGTGTGAACGAGGCCTTATACTTTTTTTTTTTTTACATTCATAAAGTATCTTACGGGTCAAGAACTCTGTAGACAGTCACTTTACCATCTTCAATTACAGCTGCAGCCCAAGGGTTACTCTTGTTATTGCTATTATATAAGGATCTTTTTTGCCTTATTTTTTAATTTTAACCAACTTTTGTTTTCCACTCTTTATTATTTAAGTTGTAAATTGTAAAATCATAGGGAAAATGAGAAAATAATATTGTTTTCAGTTTATAATTGTTTTTTTAGGAACTTATCATTTATGTATCTGGGAAAAAGAAATGTATACCACTGTGGTACTATGTATCAGTGTTTTATGGGTTAATAAACATCTATTCACACAGATATTTATGTATCTTTGTATACTATTTCTATTTACTATTTCTTTTGACCTACATTTTTCAATTTGCAATTTTATTCATTTTTTTTGGGGGGGGAGGGTTTTTTTTTTCAGACTGTAAGGACGTGTGGTTTCTTTTATATAGCAGATTAGAACTGGAGAAACTGACAGTCATCTGTATTTTGGTACTCTTTCTGATTCCTTCCTGTTCATTTGCTTCAGTAGGACCTAAATATACTACTTTTGGCCACTTTATGTGAAAGATTTTAAATTGGTACTTTTTGGGATACTTAATGGCCACCTTTTAGTTTCATATTTTTTTTTTAACTAGTTTAGTTTCATAAATTACCCAAATAGCAATACCTTTTAATTTTCAAAGGGGTTTTCCATTAAAGAACATTTGTCGCCTATTAACAAGATAGATAACACTGGGGAACAAAAAAAATTTTTTTTTGGGTGCCTAGAAATTTTGACCTTATTCTGGATATTTGAGTGCTGCCGAGTCCGAAAATCCCACCCATTTTGTTCTGGCAGCTCTAGTTTATGAGATGTTGATTACAAGATTCTACATTGTTATTGTGATGAATTTCTTTATAAACAGATAGTGCAGATGAATAGAATTGAATTTGCTCATGCACATTCATGTTTTTGTTTGCATGTGTTCTTTACCCCTTTAACGACCCTGGACGTACTCATACGTCCCAGGGTCGCTAAGGGACTATGTTGTGAGATCGCAGCGCAATCCCTCTACATAGCATATATTTGGTAAGGTGGCAGTGATGGATCTCCAAAAGTAGAGCTGACAGGGAAAATGGATGTGATTTTCAGAACCAGTGCCCCAAACATACTCAAAAACGGTGCCAACTTTTAATACACCAAAATGAGTGTTCCCCAGTGTAATAAATATTAGATAGGGTCCCTGAGTCCCCTTTTCCTCTTCAATAGCAATTCCACAGTGAGGAGAAGTTTGGATTGAACTTTATCATACAACACTATAGAGGTTGTCTCCCTACAAAGATTAACTTTCAACATGTAAGGATTGTTAAATCAAGACTTTTTCCAAATACATCAGTCTTTTGATATTACATTGGTCAGGAGATAAGAAAAATTTTATCTTCACCACCCTGCTCTCCCTTCCTGATTTGAGCTCTGTAGTTTTCTGCACTATAGATTACATATTCTGCATGTATATCAGCACAATTAGAAGAGCTGGGAATATGGAGTTGATGTGCCAATCACAGCAACAGAACTCACAGCCTAACCAGGAAGAGTAAGGAAGTGTGAATCTGAAGCTGTCTGTGGCTCTGTGAAACAGCATGATGGGACAACCCCTTTAAAGAAACTGTACAATCTCAATAATTCTGCTGTAATGCTCTACAGTCCTAAAAATAACAATATAATTCCACCACACTGTGATGCCCATTTTCCAAAAACCAATACCATTCAGCTCCCAAAAATCATGCAGTATAGTACCCACATAAAAACATTATATTATGCCTAAATAATTCCGCTGTACAGGGCTCAAATAGTTCAGCGATAAATTATCTAGGTTACAAAAATAGTTAAAAGTAACAGTTTCCTAAATAGACTAAATGAAATGTATCAAATATTAAATAAACTATAAAAAACAAATGCTGAAATGCAAAAAAATACAAAACTCTTTATCTAGTAAGAGTTGCAAAAACACTTAAAAGATGCTATATAGCTCCACACTTGTTTTTTCACATACAATAAATGTATATCCTTTGCTAATTTTAATATAATTTTTCATACATATCCCATGCTAAAAAAAATACTAAAATTGAAATGCTACCACATACAGTAGTTACTCAATAATAATTCACAAGAAAAATAAGATTTCTTCCACAAAAAAGCTCTCAAATACCTATAAAGTCTCTGAAATAAAAAGTGGTAGCTGAAAGGAGGCTAAAACAAAAAAAATGCTCTTGGTCATTAAGGCCAAAAATGGCTTAGACATAAAGGTTCTCGGTTCTCTCTTAACTGACACAGCTCCTCTTTCAGCTTGTCTTGCCCTGGTGCAAGTTGAGCTGAGAGAGGCAATCATATGCTAGGATGAAGTTGTTCCATAGCTTTAGTGCAGTTGCATCAGCTGTTTGATCCCAGGTAGGCACAGTTGCTACAAACTTAATGAAGTGGTCCACAATGACTAACAAATACTTGTATCCCTTTGGATATTCTTCCACCTTGAGATAGTCCATCCAATTGCAGCAGGTTTGAATGTTGTCAATTAGGACCTATAGATCCCCTGCCTTAGCCAGTCTACAGTTCTGGCATTGCCCACACATTTCCAATGTGGCTAGAATGGTAGTAGTACCTCTTTAAAATGTCTACTCTTCTCATGGATATAATGGATAATGCACTCCATCTCACATGTCAGTACCACCACCTGCCTTGTAGGACCCATCTCAAATTCTACACCTGCCTGTACATTAATCCCTCCCGGAGAGACAGCCAGTCCCTCTGCTCTAAGATCTTCTTCCCATCAGCTGAAAGGTTGTCCTTTTTTGAGCCACCTACCATAATATGTCTCATATACTTTGTCCCTTGAACGGGGGCTCTCCTTCCTAGTTATCACTTGGTTACGAAATTGGTAATTTTGCCCTCTTGCTTTTTATCATTGGTACTGCTAGTTCCTTTTACAGGACTGCAGTATAGGGCATTGCCTTGACCCCCTGGTCCACAACTAGAGGAACCTGTGACAATTGTGTCCATTCCACTGGAGACAAATGTGGCTTCCTCACATCATAAATCCTCTAGCAATTGCTCTTTGGGAAGCTATAAGGCACAGGTGTCAAACTCAAGGCCCGCGGGCCGAATCCGGCCCGTTGCCTTGTGTTGTGCGGCCCGGCACTTGTTGCTGAGCTCTGCTCCGCAGCGGCTGCTTCTCTCAGTGAGACAGGAGCAGGCGCGGGCAGCACAGCACAGTGAGCCTCGGGGCGGGGCCGGCAGCTCCATGCACAGTAGAAAGAGCACAGACTGCCTGGGGTCCGCCTGCTCAGTGCTCCGGCCCCGCCCCCTGCAGGCCTGGCAGGACGCTGAGCAGAGGAGTTCCCGTCTGGTGAGAAGATCCTGCTCCTGAGGAGGACCAATCACTGAGGCTGGTAAGTGGCTTCACTACTGGGGCCTTACCACTTTGTCCTCTAACCCCCACCCCAGGTCTTACTAGTTTAGCCTGCCTCCCCCTCCCTGGGCCCTCCACCCCTCTGGCCCCCTATCTCCCCTCCCTGGGGCCCCCACCATCTAGCCCCCTATCCCCTCTGGGCCTCCACCATCTGGCCTGCCTCCCCCTCCCTGGGCCCCCACCATCTGGCCTGCCTCCCCCTCCCTGGGCCTCCACCCTCGGGCCTGCCTCCCCCTCTGGGCCTCCACCATCTGGCCTGCCCCCCCCTCCCTGGGCCTCCACTATCTAGCCCCCTATCTCCCCTCTGGGCCCTCCACCATCCTGACCTGCCTCCCCCCCGGGCCTCCAAACCCTCGGACCTGCCTCCCCCGGGCCTCCACCATCTGGCCTGCCTCCCCCTCTGGGCCTCCACCATCTGGCCTGCCTTCCCCTGTGGGCCCCAACCATCTGGCTTGCCTCCCCCTCTGGGCCCTCCACCATCTGGCTTCCCTCCCCCACTGGGCCTCCACGATCTGGCCTGCCTCCCCCTCTGGCCTCCACCATCTGGTCTGCCTTCCTCTCTGGTGCCTCCACCATCTGGCCTGCCTCCCTCTCTGGGGCCTCCACCATCTGGCCCTGCCTCCCTCTGTGGGCCTCCCCCATCTGGGCCCGCCTCCCCCCTCTGGGGCCCTCCACCCTCTGGCCTGCCTCCCCCCCTGGGCCCCCCACCATCTGGCCTGCCTCCCTCTGTGGGCCTCCACCCTCTGGCCTGCCTCCCCCCTCTGGGCCTCCACCCTCTGGCCTGCCTCCACCATGGGCCTCCACCCTCTGGCCTGCCTCCCGCCATGGGCCTCACCTTCTTCCTGATTACCATCAAAGGGCTGATTGTAACAGCAATACTGTACAAATGAAACTACTCCTTAATAGCTTTCTTAACTGTTAAGGAGAAGTTACATTTACACAGTTCTAAAATGAGGTACGCCGTGAGGCCGATGTGGCCCCCGGCGAAAACGAGTTTGACACCCTTGCTATAAGGCCTTAGCCTGTACTTGACACAATGTTAGAGTGCCAGTATTCCTATCAGTCAATTCTAGATTCCACCAGGTTATATATAATGTCTGTTGCTCTTGAACAGTAAGCCATCACCACCCTCTCTTGTGAACCAATGATTACATTGTGACTATCAATGTACATAACTCTGACTAGGATCCTACCAGCTTGCATTTTATGAAGGGTTTATCTTAATACCATTCTGTCTCTACAGGGTTGTTTTTACAACCACATGGTTCCCTGTATTTTGTAGCTTGTACCCACTTTAGCAGGCCGTCTTAAAAACAGCATATGGGCCCCCTGGCAGAGGGGGTATTCGGGCCCCCCCCCCCCCAAAAAAAAAAAAATACTCAAAGAAACAAATATAAACATTACTAGCTCAGGTCACCATTATGCCCCGCTCACATGGCTTATTCACGCCGGATTTGCGAGCCGGATTGCACTCGCAATTCCTGCTTGAATAAGGGGCGGGGGCGGGGCGGGGGCACTGCCCGCCGGCCCCATAGACTTTCATTATCCACGGCGCGTATTGCGCCTGGATAATGTGCAGGTGACTTTCTCCCCGCCCGGCGGATTCGCCGAGGGGGGAAAGGAGCGACGGAATCCACTGTTCTCAAAATGAAAAGCAGGGGGATTACCGTAATTACTCCGATGGATTGGAGCCGTACTGCAGCGCAAATCCGGCGCGGAGTACGGCGCCAATCCGCGCCCAAATAAGCCGTGTGAACACGGCCTTACATGACAGAGACCACAGCACTGATGGAATATAGAAGTAAAATAACCGCTGACACCAGGGACTCACCGGAGACGTCCTATCTGATCAGTCGTTCTCTGAATCGTTCTTTTTCCCTTTTCCTCTCCTTCCGTCCAGACCGCCATGACGACTTGTCCCGGCCACAACTCGTCCCTGCAGAATTTACACACAAAACATCCTTAGAATCCTCACTTTTATCAGCATTTCGCTACCGATTCCCACCCTCTGTTAATGGGCGCCCCACATTTAGTAAGTAGGTAGTAATGTTGCCCACCATTAAGTTGGTAGGTATACAGGCCCCCCTGTAGGGAGATATGCTGCCCCCTGTAGGTAGGTTTATAGACCCCCCCTGTAGATTGTAGGCCCCCCTGTAATATCTCCGCCATTAGATTGTAGGGCCCTCCTGTATTATCCTTCATAGATAGGGCCAGTAATTAGGCAGGCAGGGCCAGTAATTAGGCAGGCAGGGCCAGTAATTAGGCAGGGCAGTATATTGGTAGGCAGGGCAGTATATAGCCACGCAGGGCCAGTAATTAGGGCAGGCAGGGCCAGTATATAGCTAGGCAGGGCAGTATATGGGTAGTCAGAGCAGTATATAGCCAGGCAGGCAGTATATTGGTAGGCAGGGCAGTATATAGCCAGGCAGGGCAGTAATTGGTAGGCCAGGGGGGTGTATATAGCCAGGCAAGCATATATAGGGAGGCCCGGGCAGTATATAGCCAGGCAGGGCATTAATATTGGTAAAGGGAAAGGCAAATATATAGCCAGGCAGGGTAGTATATTTGTAGGCAAGGCAGTATATTTGCCAGGCAGGGCAGTATATAGGTAGGCAGGGCAGTAAATAGCCAGGCTGGGCAGTATATGGGCAGGTAGGGCAGTATATGGGCAGGCAGGGCAGTATATGGGCAGAAAAGGGCAGTATATGGGCAGGGAGGGCAGTATATGGGCAGACAGGGCAGTATAAAGGGCAGACCAGGGCAGATAATGGGCAGGCAGGGCAGTATATGGGCAGACAGGGCAGTATATGGGCAGTATATGGGCAGACAGGGCAGTATACGGGCAGGCAGGGCAGTATACGGGCAGCCAGGGAAGTATAATGGGCAGCCAGGGCAGTATATGGGCAGGCAGGGCAGTTAAATTGGCAGGCAGGGCAGTAAATTGGTAGGCAGGGGCAGTAGTTTAAAAAAAAAAAATAAATAAAAATCGTACTCACCTGATTTCCCTCCCTCTTCTCCTCGTCCGTCCGGAGCCGTGGCCGCTCACAGCAAAGTGCGGGGCCGCGGAGCAGGCGCGCGATGACGTCATCACATCGCGCGCCTGCCCCGCGGCCTCCTGGGAGTTGAACAGCCGGGAACAGAAGATCCCAGCTGTTCAGCCTCCGTGCAGGCGGCGGCCTGGATGGCTGCATGGCTGGGTCTGTGACCCAGCCGTGTAGCGAGGGCGGAGGGGGGAGGGGACCAGCGCCACAGACCGGCACCGGTACTCGTGGCCCGCCAGGGGGAAACCCCAGCCTCCCCCGGCGACGCTCCGAGCCGGCACTGCGGCCCGAATCCCGGCTGCCCCCAGGCAGAGCCTCGCTGTCGCTCCACCGGGCTGGGAAGGCGGCTGCCCGGGAGGGCCACCTGAGCTCGTGGGGCCCACGGGCAGTGGCCTACCTGGCCCAATGGAAGAGACGGCCCTGCTTGTAGGTCCTTTTGTTCTGCTTTCACGTCAGTAGGCTTGCAGAAGGGCATTGTCATGCTGCCTACCCATCCTGTCAGCCCTGACAGGTCAGCTTTCACTCAGCACTGCATATGGATCTTTGCAGAGCTCCAACACAGTGCCGCGGGCGCTATATAATGCGCCTGATAATGGCTTACGGGACGTTTAAAAATGTAGTGAACAGGGCTGCGCCTGATATTGGGCTAAAAAGACGCCCGTTCATACATGTTGCCCATAGTCTCCAATGGCTCCCCACAACACTGACATATTCCTTATCTCAGTAAATAGCTTGGAAGGATAACGCTTTTAGGGGCCATTCACACGGCACAGGAAAAGTACCAGTCGGTTTATCCGACCGGTATTTGTCCTATTTTCGTGACGTGCACATGGCCGCCGAGGGACGGCTTTTCTCAGCGGTTTGCAGAGATAAGCCCTCCCCTATACATTGATATGTTCCTATTCCGTCCGAAAACTGGACAGAAGAATGAACATGTTCTATGTTTTTCGGATCGCCGGGGGTCTGAAAAACCGCCAGGTGGAAAATCCATGCAATGGGGCCCATTCCACGGATTTTCCATTAAGGTCCGTGTAAAAGTTTTTCAGCCGGTTTGCAGACGGTTTTCAAAACAGAGAACCGGCTGAAAAACCGTGCCGTGGGGACAAGGCCTTAGTGTCTTTCCTGTCACACTGCAGTTATCCAAAGTCACACTGAGACCACAGCATGAACACTGCCTATGCTTCCTCTTGCTCCATGCGCTTTGGCTGTACTTTGTGCTTCTCTAGCTCCCTGCACATTTACCTGATCTACACTCTCTTTGCTTTTTCATTCTTTGATTTGCTATTTTTTTTTTTTTATCTACTAAATACGTTAAAAGGGTCTGATTGCTGTAAGCCCCACTGATGGGATAACACCATTCATAAGAACAGATGACATGTGTACTCTGTTCCTCTTCACATACTGTAGTAAGGAGACATGTAAATGGAGTGGTATTCAGCCATGCATGCCCCTTTTTTTCATTTTTAAAATGTTAAGGGTAACAGGGAAAAAAGTACATGTTATCATCCAAGATTTGGGGGCAGCAGCAGGGTTTCTCAAAACTGCTTCAGTCAAACTCCATCCTGCTGCATCAATCAAGATCAGTATTCTTATGATCGGTCAAAGTCGAGGCATTAGGGACCCCTGAAAGACAATTGAGTGTCTCATAGTGAGACTTGAAAAAAACTGTTTTCCCTTTGTCTTCTGTCAGCAGCACAATCAGGGCCGCCAACAGAAATTTGGGGGCCCCATACAGCTGAACTTCTGGGCCCCCGCTCCTCCCTTAAAACCCCGCCCCACAACCCCACCCTCCCCCGCCCAAGCTGCCCAATGCCCTGCCCCCAAAAACACAACCCCTCCCCCGGACGGGGAGCTAGGGGGAAAGCCAGGCGGGCGGGCGCTAGGTAAGTGTGGGGGCGGCAGCTAGGTAGGTAGCCGGGCAGCTATGTGGGACCCGGGGGGGTACTTGGTAGGGAGGGGCCGGTGGGCGGGTAGCTAGGTGGGTACGGCGGCAGCTAGTAGTAGAGTTGGGCAGGGAGGCGCTAGGGAGGTGGGGGGCAGGCAGTAGGGAGGTAGCCCGGGGAGGCAACACTAAGTAGGTAGCCGGGGCGGGCGGGGGGCTAGGTGGGTACTGGGGGGGCAGGCAGCTTTGGGGGGTAGCCCCGGGGGTTACTAGGGAGGTAGCCATCGGGGGGCAGGCGAGGGAGGTACGGGCAGCGGGGAGCTAGTAGGTAGGGGCTGTAGCTAGGTAGGGACCCGGGGGGGCGGGTAGCGGTGGGGGGGCCGGGCGGCAGGCAGGCACTAGTATAGCCGGGCGGGCAGCTAGGTGGGTAGCCGGGCGGGCAGCTAGGTGGGTAGCTGGGCGGGCAGCTAGGTGGGTAGGCGGGCGGGCAGCGTTCCCCTCTCTCCGTCCCTCATACAGCCTGGGGGAGGTGGGGCCCCCCCCAGTTTTGTGGATCACTCTGAGAGGAGGTCCTGGTTCCCCGGGTCACTGCGCTCCCGCGAAATCTTCTACTTAATAAGCCCTGCAGCGCTGTAGCCCAGTCGGGACCTCCTCTCTGTTCTCCCACCAAAAGAACTTTGAAGCTCCGCCCCCCCCAAAGGGGAGGGGCCCTACAAATTCAAATTATTCGCCCCGCCCACAGACGAGGGGGAGGGCCCGGGTCCCGGCTACAGCGCGCAGGGATCAGTAAGTAAAGATTTCTGTCTGGAGCCACTGTGTCGGGGGCGTGGGGCCCCTTCCCCCGCACCCCCCACCTCTGCCCGTAATGGCAGCCGGCCAGACAAAAATCTTTTTTTTATAGGGGGGCGCAGCGGTGCAGGGGCA
>JAODAL010082758.1:0-11471 GCA_025379985.1 Phyllomedusa bahiana
AAATAGATAGACTATCCCCTACCCAAATAAAGATGAGATTGTCGATGTAACGAGAGTACCATTTTATACACTTAAAAAAAGGTTGATTAGTATTAAATAAAAAATTTTCCTCCCAGGCTGCCATATAGATATTCGCCAATGATGTGGAAAGTCTAGCGCCCATTGAGGCCCCGGTTAACTGCTGGAAAAAAAGACGATCAAACATAAAAAAATTGTGGGATAGGAGATAGTCTACAGCCAGAATTAGAAAATTTTGTTTTTCTTTGGGAAAGCCACTATAGCGTTCTAAAAAATCAGTCAATACAGAGAGGGCCTGGCCGTGAGGGATGCTGGGGTATAATCCCACCACATCACAAGACAGCCAGGTCCCCCCTGCAGGCCACACCATAGATTCCAGAGTAAACACTGCTTGGTGTCCCTTAGAAATCCTGGGAAACTAGATACCAAATGTTGTAATTGGATGTCGACCCATCGTCCCAGCTGCTCATTTAAAGAGCCAATGCCGGAGACGATGGGTCGAAAGGCTGGTGGAAATCCACCTTTGTGTATTTTGGGGAAAGCATGTATTATAGGTATTACTGGATTTTTTATGTTCATTTTTTCCGCCAAGTTACTGGTTATAACTCCCCAAGCTACACCCTGATTGAGAACATGTAATAGGTCTTTCCTATATGTCTCCGTAGGGTTGTATGTGAGATGTTTATATTTGGTGGTGTCTTGTAACATTATCAATAACTCTCTCCTATACAAACCACTATCTAAAATGACTTTGTCTGCTTGTCTAATTACCACCCTATCATTACGTTCTAGATCCGTCAGAGCTGTACGTTCCTTATGAGTTAAATTAGAATATATTTTATTATGCTCATTTAAAACTTCATTTTCATATAAGGAAATCAAGTCCTCCTCAATTCTCTCTTGAAATATGTCCATAGTAGACAACTGGAATTGACCGGATAGAAGTCAGTGTTTGTGACTGTAAATTCTGCCTCCTGTTTTTCGCTATCTGTGTAATCTAAGCCAGACTCACTAGATAGCTGCCGTAATTGTACAATGCCGACAAGATCATTAAATGGAGGCATTGAGTCCCTCAGAGTCACTTGTGCAGATGGCCCGCTGCATGCTGATTTGTCTGGGTAGTTACAGCCGAATCATCAACATCCGGCAGAGGGATGACTTCTGGCTCTCCACCGTCATGGACCCTCGCTACCGGTCCAAAATGGGAGCATTTTTTTACCTGCCAAGATGGAGGACAAACTCAAGTACTATAGAGATATTCTATGTAGTCAGTTGGCCGCTGCCTATCTGCGCCATCATCCATCCACTAGCAGGTCTGACCTGTTTCTTCACCCCTCCCCCCACCCTTAGGGATTTAGGTACCCACCAGCAGCAGCACCTGGAGCAGACCCTGAAACCTGGATTCTTCTGGCTACCTGCCTCAGCTACTATTCTGATGCTGCCACCCGCCTGATGCCACAGATCTGCTGCCAACTGCTCCTTTAACCACCAACCAACTTTACCAGGGAATGGTATTGACACCCACCTCCCCACTCTTCACTGGGCTATTATGTAGCCTTCTGATGCTGATGCCACCTCACCACTCAGGTCTCCTCATGCTGCTGATTTCATCTCCAGGCTATGTCACCATGTCAATCTCTGGCTTGATGTTGCTGTTACTTGCACCTCCTCATTATGTCACCTAGCTGCCGCCAACTCAAAATTATGACATTGTGCCACTCTCCGGCCTGATGCTGCTGCTGTTGCTGACGCCACCTCCACACTGTGTAATTGTGCCAGTCTGTGGCCTAATCATACTGCTGCTGCCACCTCCACAATCTGTCATTTGCCACTCTGTGGCCTACTTATGCTGCTGCCAACTGACCACTCTCTCAGTCGACTACCCTGTGGTTTTCAAATTCCACTATGTCTGGTTTTCCCCTTATTTTAATCTGTCAGAAGAAATGAAAAGGACAAACACAACCGATTGTGTCTTCGGAGAAGCCATAAGGCTAGTATGACATGGTTCTTTGTTTGCATCAGTATTGTCAGATGAGTAGGTAGCCAAAAGCAGGAGTGGATACAAAACACAGAACACATGCAAGTATTCCATTTACTTATTTTTGGGATCAACTCCTGTTTCTTTTTGGCTTTAGCATTGATGGATTATTGACCAATTGAAAGTGGACACTGAAGGATCAAAGGAATGACAAAATGATTAGTGATGTCAATGTAAAATTATTGATGACACCCTCTCCACTCTTTTGGGGGGGCTCTACATGTATCAGCATTTAACAAAATCACCACAATAATTGAAAAAGAAAATTACTGTTTGCCACAGCAATATCCAAAGAGACTAGAGTGGCTGGATTTGAGATGTATGTAGGGCTGAAATACATAAACATTGGATTTGACACAGAATTCTCCACAAAAAGTGAATAAATTAACTCTTGGTCACAGATTTAAATACCCACACCGGTCTGAAGTTGATGAATTCCAGGCGTGTATGTGGCAGAAATACAAACATCCTGTATTTGACTCAAATTCCCCTACAAAACAAGAGGAGAAATTAACCCTTGGTATAAAATACCCTACAGAATGAATGAGATGACATTCAGGCGTATTTGGGGTAAAAATACACACACCCTATATTTGACTCCAAATTACCCCAGAAACCAAAAGCTAAATTAACCCTTGGGTATAAAATATGCTACAGAAAAAACAGATGGAATTCAGGCATATATGGGGTAAAAATACACACACCCTGCATTTTACTCCAAATTACCCCAAAAACAAGAGGCTAAATTAACCATTGGGTATAAAATACCCTACAGAAAAAAACCAGATGGAATTGAGGTGTAAATGAGACAAAAAATACACATATCCTGTATTTTACTCCAAATTACCCCACAAAAAAGAGGCTAAATTAACCCTTGGGTATAAAATACCCTACAGAAAAAACAAATGGAATTCAGGCGTATATGGGGTAAATACACACCCCCTGTATTTACTCCAAATTACCCCACAGACAAGAGGCTAAATTAACCCTTGGGTATAAAATACCCTACAGAAAAAACAGATGGAATTGAGGTGTGTATGGGGCAGAAATACACCCACCATAGACTTTAGGGAGAATACCCCACAAACTAAAACAAAATAATAACGCTGGTTGAGGAACAAGTGTGTATATGACACAAACTTGTGAAGATCTTTCATCCCAGTCACTGAAAAAAGAGTTTGCTTTATAAAGAGTGCAATATAGTGCTGCAGCAGCCAGATGCTTATTGACAGAAGACGCAGTGAGAAGTGTGAGAGTGTAAGATGGCGTCCGTATTTATAGGGCTGTGACGTCACAGAAGCCCGCTAGTCGCTGATTGGTTTCATGTCTGCACAATTCATTGAGGGTGTTTCTTTCTTCCTCCCAGAATTCTCTGCCCCATGTCACGCCATGTGCTCGCGGCCATTTTATAAAAAAAGATGATTTGTTCATGCAAAGTACCATAAAGTTTGGCTTCGTGCAGAACCGAAGTTTTCCTGAAATTCTAAACTAATTCCACTTCATTAGAATCGATTCACCCATCTCTAGATGAGAGGTTCTGGCAGTTCCAGCAGCAGCCTTGTGTTGTCTTGCAGGAATCTTTCATCCAAGTGCAGGGTTCTTTTTTAGAGTTATGACTGATCTTAAAAGGATTTTATTTCATGAGAATGTGACGATTCAGTAAAGGTACACTCTATTAAGAGCATTAGGTCCTAGAAAGCTGAAACCTTGTCTAACTCCTTTGAAGCTCTTTATTTATCTATCTATGCAGATTGGTTCAATTGTTAGGCCTTGTTAAAGAACAGGCAACAGAAACCCATTTAATATATAAGGAGAAGGTAAAATTGGAAACTGATTATTTTGAGATTTAAGTGGCAATTATTTGAGATCATGTAACACCTTTACTCTTCAGTTATTGTCTTTTGTGCATAAAAAGAAATGTCTTCGGTTATGCTGAGCCCATGTGTTCTCACATATGCTAATTTGCTCCTGGGGTGATGGAAAAGAAATATGGTCTTTAAACTCCTGTCATGTTAGCATCTGTTTATTTTTTATTTATGCTCTGAAGGTACCCAGGTATGCATTTTTACACCACCATACTTGTGCCCTTTATATGTGTTTCATTTTCTTATCTTGTGACTTAATGATCTTTTTAATTACTACCCAGTTTCCTACTAACCATTTTGATATATGTAATATAGCTTGAGAGCTGGTGGGTGTTTACAGGTTGTTTCCCTATGAAATTTTCAGTTTTGTCATTACTTTTTGGTCTCGATTTTCTGCTGAATTAGACTTTCACTTTTATATATTATTTCTCCACTTTATTATTTCTTCTGGAGTTTGTATCATCTCACAGAATAAAGCAAAACATTCCCTTAAAATAGTAACCTTTATTAGATATGCATTAAAAAGAACCCAATGTAAAAAGTTTTCTATCTAGAGATGGGCGAATTTCTCAAAAATTCGATTCGGTCACTTCGCCGAATTTTCCGACAAAAATAAATTCGGTTAAAAAGCAGCTATTTCCAGGCTGCACAGAGCCTGCAGGGTGCTGTAGAACGTTGTGCCATGCTTAAATATGCAGAGGGAGCTTGGTTTGGTCTTCATACAATGTTGTGTTTTAGTATGACACGCACATGACTGCCGCCGCTCTTAGAATCGCTTCACTATAAAATTCCCTGGGCACTTAAGAGGGCAAAACTGACCAAAAAACTCAAGCGGGAATGTAGCCTGATAAAGTCATGCCAGCGAAAGCTGGAAAAAAACAAGCTGAGAGCCAGGTGGCAACATTAGTGACAGAGTGTGGAGGTGACGGCGGCAGCCACAGCAGCATGAGGTCAGGCAGTGGCACAATGACATTCTGGAGGTGGCAAAACACGAGGAAGCCACAGAGTGGCACAATGACTGAGAGCGGAGGTCACGGCGGCAGCAGTATGAGGTCAGGCAGTGGCACAATGACATTCTGGAGGCAGCAAAACAGTATTAGGCCACAGAGTGGCACAATGATACAGTGTGGAGGTCACGACAGCAGCAGCATGAGATCAGGCAGTGGCACAATTACATTCTGGAGGCGGCAAAACAATAATAGGCCACAGAGAGGCACAATCACACATTGTGGAGGTCACGGCGGCAGCAGTATGAGGTCAGGCAGTGGCACAATGTCATTCTGGAGGCGGCAAAACAGTATTAGGCCACAGAGTGGCACAATCACACAGTGTGGAGGTCACGGCGGCAGCAGTATGAGATCAGGCAGTGGCACAATGACATTCTGGAGGCAGCAAAACAGTATTAGGCCACAGAGTGGCACAATCACACAGTGTGGAGGTCACGACAGCAGCAGCATGAGATCAGGCAGTGGCACAATGACATTCTGGAGGTGGCAAAACAGGAGGAAGCCACAGAATGGCACAATGACTGAGAGCGGAGGTCACGGCGGCAGCAGCATGAGGTCAGGCAGTGGCACAATGACACAGTGTGGAGGGCACGGCAGGAGTCACAGCAGCAGCATGAGGTCAGAGAGTGGCACAATGACATTCTGGAGGTGGCAAAACAGGAGGAAGCCACAGAGTGGCACAATGACTGAGAGCGGAGGTCACGGCGGCAGCAGCATGAGTCAGGCAGTGGCACAATGACACAGTGTGGAGGGCACGACAGGAGTCACAGCAGCAGCATGAGGTCAGAGAGTGGCACAATGACATTCTGGAGGTGCAAAACAGGAGGAAGCCACAGAGTGGCACAATGACTGAGAGCGGAGGTCACGGCGGCAGCAGCATGAGGTCAGGCAGTGGCACAATGACACAGTGTGGAGGACATGGCAGCAGCCACAGCAGCAGCATGAGGTCAGAGAGTGGCACAATGACATTCTGGAGGTGGCAAAACAGGAGGAAGCCACAGAGTGGCACAATGACTGAGAGCGGAGGTCACGGCGGCAGCAGCATGAGGTCAGGCAGTGGCACAATGACACAGTGTGGAGGACATGGCAGCAGCCACAGCAGCAGCATGAGGTCAGACAGTGGCACAATGACACAGTGTGGATGTCACGGCAACAGCAACAGCAGCAGCATGAGGTCATAGAGTGGCACAATGACAGAGTGTTGAGGTGGGTGGCAATACCAGTCCCTGGTAAAGATGGTGGTAGGCAGATGGAGAAACTGGCAGCAGATGTGTGGCATCAGGCGGGTGGCGGCATCAGAATAGTGGCTGAGGCAGGTAGTTTGAACCCAGACTGACGCCTAAGGCATTGATGTGTGGAAATCCTGGCCGATCCACGCCTGATTCATCTTGACAAAGGCCAGTCGTTCCACATTTCCCGTGGACAAGCGGGTTCTCCTTGGGGTAACGATGGCCCCCGCCGCACTGAACACCCGCTCTGATGCCACACTACTGGCCGGGCAGGACAGCTTCTCCACTGCAAACTCGGCAAGTTGCGGCCACACATCCAGTTTGGCTGCCCAGTAGTCCAGCGGATCTTCTAACTGAGGTGGCAGAGTTCTGTCCAAGTAGGCCACAACCTGTTGGTTCAGGGACTGCTCCAGGTCCTGCTGCTGCTGCTGGCGACTGCCCTCCTTACTAGGCGGGTGAAGGAAGCTGCTCATCAGTGACTCCAGACTTAGATTACTACTGATGGAGCTGGTGCCAACGTTAGCTCCCTGGCCACGCTTCACTTTCTGCCCACAGATTCTACATATACCCATATTCGGCTCCTCCGGTGTCTTAGCAAAGAACTGCCACACCGCCGAGTATCGGATTTTACCGGCCACGCTCCGCACTGAGTGACTACTGCCGCCGCTGCCTCGCTGAGCCCCTGTGCCGCTACTTTCTTGGACCTGCGAAGCGGATTTTTTACCCCGTGGCCGCTTGGCTCCCGACCTCACACTGCTGCTATCCTGCTGACTCACGGCCACACGACCCACTTGCTGGCTGCACTGCTGCCTGACGCGCAAGCTGACGCCCTCTTCTCCTGACGATGATGAAGCCCTTGCCTCACCCGGCTCCCAAGTGCGGTCGGCTACATCATCATCTATTTGTGTTTCATCGTCACTGCTGTCCTCATCACCAGTTTTGTTATGCCGAGGCTGACCTCTTACAACATGACCTCCCATGCCACTCTCCACAATCTATACTTTGCCGCCTACTGCAAGAAGCAGGGGATATTGGCCCCATTTCTTCGCTGCCAAGTAGCTGCTGACTGCCCTCTTCAAATTGTTCATCTTCGCTATATAGTGGCGCTGAGCCCAGACCACATAGTAGATCTCTTGCTGAGGGAACCGGATGGGACAGAGGCGGGCTTAAGACAGGTGAGTGCCACTGACCCACTCCCGGGCCATGCCAACTAAGGGTTTTGTCTGAGGTTCCCACCGACTCTTGGCTCGGGTTGTCAGATGTCATCTGGAGGAAGAGGATGACCTAGTCAACCAATCAAGAACCCTTGGGTTACTGAACAACACACGGCCGCTAGATGACAGCGGCAGTAGTGGCCTCACCGAGTGACCCCTGCTGCGACGTCCCCTTCCTGTGCTGCGACCTGGGCCTGTTCCAGAAATGTTTGTGCCACTGCCACTCGCAGGTGCAGAGCCTGCCACCTCTCTGTCTGACATACTGTTGTTCTAAAATGTACGGACACTGTTTGATGAAGATATCTGTATATGATAAATATACACCCTGTTTTTGACTCCAAATGAACCCAGTAAACAAGCTTGGGTAACCCTTGGATATAAATTGCGCTCCACAAATGGCCAGAAAAATTTACTTGTATGTGCCGTTTAAAAACACTGTGTGTTTTACTAAATGTAAAAGCACAAACAGGCTTAATTAACCTTCGGACATGAATTAGGCTACAGGAAAAATGTATATATTTTGGTGTTGAAAAGGACGGTTTATTTTTGTCAGCACACCAGCAAAACAACGCTTAATTAACCCCTGGATGTAAATTGCGCCAAATAATTGAGCCGCACAAAACAGTAGCTTTGTAGCATGTTACAATTTCGTGTTTTCTACGCCACACAACAAGAGATACAGTTGTAATTAACCTTTGCTTGTGAATTAGGCTACAGGAAAAATTTATATATTTTGGCGTTGAAAAAGACGGTTTCTTGGGGTCAGCACACCAGCAAAACAACGCTTAATTAACCCCTTGATGTAAATTGCGCAATAGAATTGAGCAGCCAAAAATGAAGTGGTATTTGTATTGTAAAAACGCTGTTTCTTTAAATGAATACAACAGGAACTGGCTTAGATCCCACTTGGATATTGAATGTATATGCAGCTGCAGTGGACGCACACTGGATTTCAGATCCAATACCCCAAAAAATTAGAAATAGAACATTAAGAGAACAGTCTCTGAGACAAGCTGAGACACCCCACAGAAATCGCTATATAAAAATCAATTCTTCAGTAAGAGCTATCAGCCGCGGCAGCACCTACCCTGATGAGCACAGTGAGAGGAGTGTGAGCTCCCGGCTTCGCGCCCGGACTTATATAGTGCGGTGACGTCACAGAATCCCGCCGGTCTCTGATTGGCTTCATCTCTGCACATGTCATGCAGGCTATGCCCTTCTTCCTCCCAGAGTGCTTTGCCCCATGTAGCGCCATGTGCTCGCAGCCATTTTATCAATCAAAAGCACACTTCGTTCACCCGAAGTACCCCAAAGTTCGACTTCGTTCCGAACCGAAGTTTTCCTGAAATTCTAAACGAATTCCACTTCGTTAGAATCAATTCGCCCATCTCTAGTTCTATCTTATAATGGCCTAACACAAATAGCCACCTAGAAAAATATTGTACAAATAAGTATAACCCTGTACTGGCTAAAATCTCACAGCCCAAGTACTAGGGTATGCTCATGCTAAAATTAGCAAGGGGAGCACACCTCAAAGGATTAATTTGTATATGTATACAAGTACATGTAAAATGAGGGACAACTATATCTTAGATTGACTGACAGTTCTGTAGATCTTGTTTGATGTACTCTAATACCTTGGGAATAAATTCCAATATTGGAGGCACTTTGAACATATGGACCAGGTATATAAGATAAAGTACTACGTCCAGAGACTCCTGTCCAAGCAGAGCACCCGTCCCGAAAGGAACAACCCCACTTATCGGTGGTTCACCCTAAGCAAATATATATATATATTCACGATCCCATATGAGTACAGACCGAACAATGTAAGAATCCCGACGCGTTTCCCCAGCATTCGGTTCATCAGGGGATGATAATCAACAATTGGATAAATCAATACTTCCAGCATGGCATGATGAGGCCATAGTATTAGTCAATATGTATGCTGCTTATATACCAATTAACTCCTCCCAACCATATGTGACAGCCAATCAATAATCCTGCAGGTATACAACTTACCTATCTCAGGGTTTTAGACAGAGACCAAGCCCTGTTCATGCGCAATGAAGATGTATAGACGCCAAGCGCCATGCATTCTATGCATCCGGAGAGCCGCTCACCCATCACAGAGCCGTAGATAGAGAAGCGAAACCACGTACATGCGCAATAGAGAAACCACAACGCCGAGAGCCATGTGCTCTGTGCGCTCGCAGAAGTGAAATACCTCCGATGCGCATGCGCAGTAGAGATAATAAATTGCACGATGTGCGCATGCTTACCATGATCAGGGACTAGTGTCCGCCGGGTAGAAAGCAGCCTAAAGGCACGGACACATGTAGCTAACAATGAGTTACACCATGTGTTTAGAAGAATGCACTGATCATCTTCTAAAGCGCAGGGGGGGGGGGGGGGGGTGGCTGGCCCATTCACTTTCATTATCCCTGCCGCATATAACCCGGAAAGAAGTGACATATCTTATGAAATTTGTCTGTGTTTATTTATACTGTTATTTCCATTTTTGTTATATTAATAAAGTTTTTGCTGAATATTATTTTCTGTCCATATTTATTCTCTATGTACTTACCTTTGGCACTCCTTTTTTTCTTCTTGTGGGTTTCAAGTATTGATGTGTTTTCAGAGGTTATCATTTGAGTTGATAAACCTAAGGCGACATGTATGAAAGGGTTTTTCACCCTTTCTCTGGTGTACAATGCAACTAACTGAGCCGGCTACAATGTATAATGCGCCTAACATATGTGTTAGGCGCATTGTTCGTAAGACTCGATACTTTCTAATGCGTCTAACATGAAGGGGTGTTCTGTGGGGCTTTCTGGGGGGGTTATGGAGGTGTGTTGCACCACACTCGTAGTATTAGACAAATATATGAATGTGGTTCGGCAAAACTAGGCGCATTCCTGCTCGGACAGGCAGACCTATCTCAATGTGGCCTGCCTGAGCCTGAGGAGTCGAAGTGAAGCTAGATTTTGCTGTAAGGGGCAAAAATGTCCAATATTTCTCAACTTAAAACAGTACAATAATAAAAAGTAATTTATGATAATTATCTAACTGTATTAAATTTAAATAATTAAATTTAATGAAAAATTTTATCATATAAAATTAATATAAAAATATATAATGTCCCCAAAATATAAAAATATCTCCTCTAAAATGTATTTCAAATTCATAGAATCTTAAACTAATTTTACATTAAATAACCCACTGATGATGTTGTTATTCAGATTTTTATATTTTAAATTTTTACTACATTAAATTAGAAATTAATTTTTGCTGCTCTCACCCTTTAGTCTACATACAGCAAGAGCCAGCACAGCACAGGCATTGCTGGGGACCCTGTGGTCCCCCCAAGCAGGATCATTTCCATAGTTTTTTATTCACTGACATACTATTCTAATGACTTTTCTTTTATTTCCAGCCTGTTTATAACCATAATACACATTAGGCGCATTACTTATGCGCCTAAGTTCCCTAATGCGCCTAACACATAGGTGAGGTGCGATGAACTTGACACACCATTTATGAACACACAAAAACCACTTTAATACCTCAGGAGCATTATACACTGAAAATGAGACTTGACTATTCACTTCCGCACCTTCCATCATACATGTTTCCCTTAGTATTCTTGGTTGAATTTCATTAGCATTTAAGTAAAATGTTCTGACCGTTCAATGAATCACAATACAACTGAAAATAGATAAATGCAAGTTTTTGAGCTCAAGCCAGTCTATTATTTTCTGATATTCATTGTATCCTAAGTATGAATCTTTATTTTCCCTAAGATAACAAAGACTAAAATATATTCTGCTTTGTGGTCTCCATTATGTTATCTTCACTTGAGGAAACATGGCCCAACAATCCTTACTCATCTCCATAAGTTAGAAAAGCATATTAATTGTGACATTATATTTCAGCAACAATCATACATCTAGAACCAGACATCAGGAACTTGAGAGGTTTACATCCTGTAAAAAATTAGTTTAATCTTAAACTAGTTTCAGTGTATATTTAGCTAATTTGATTTCATGACCGAAGGACAAAGAAGTGTTAAAAGTTGCAAAGAATTGTTATTTGTACCT
>JAODAL010082759.1:0-11471 GCA_025379985.1 Phyllomedusa bahiana
TGGCGGAGGTCACTGCTGGGCAGTAATGAGCTGCTGCATCATGGTGGACAACTGGTTCAGTTGCTGCGCCTGTCGACCCAGTTGCTGTGACTGCTGGGCAACAATGGTCGTTAGGTCCGCCACACTGGGCAGTGGCACCTTGGCGGGATCCATGGCCGGATCTTACTGTAACCTACCGAGGTAGTGGATACTCTGGACCACCGCATGCGATGGTGGAAGACCACGCCAGGGAGCGGAATCTAAATAGGTCCCGGTTTTCACCAGAGCCGCCGCAAAGCGGGATGGACTTGCTGCGGCGGGAGTCTACCAGGTCGCTTCCACAGCCAGGACTTGCTGGCAGTGGCAGCCAAGGGTAAGCGTGGTACAGAATCATCAGGCAGGCTCGTAGTCAGGGACAGGCAATAAGGTCAGGGCAGGCAGCAGAGGTTTGTGGTCGAGGGACGTAGGCAAGAAGGTACAGTACACGGTAATCAGGACAAGACTTCTCAGAACGCTTTCTCAATAGGCAATGGGCACTAAAGATCCGGTGAGGTTACTAGGAAGAGGCAGGCTTAAATAGGGGCAGCGACCGGCAATAGCCAATTACCGGTGCGCTGGCCCTTTAAATTGAACACTGCCGGCGCGCGCTCGCCCTAAGGATCGGGACTATGCGTGCTGAGGGACAGAGACAGAAGCAGCAGCAGCGTGGCCGGGTAAGTGCGCCTCGGGGCCAGCAGGGGAACGAGCGCGCCTGCGACCCGACGTGTGGAACGCAGCGCTGCTCAGCAGTGGGGCACGGATGCGCCTGTGACCTGGGACGAGGGGCATCCGTGACAATAGTGACTAATAGCACCATAATGTTACTGACCAAACCAGTATACCAAGACCAATAATAACAATAATAACAATATACAAGGACCTAATAATACCGCCACATATCACTACCCTATAATGACTAATACAACCATACTGTCACTGACCAAATCAATATATCAAGACCAATAACAATAATATACAAGGACCTAATAATACCACCCTATATCACTACCCTATTTTGACTAATACCATCATACTATAACTGATCAAATCAATATACCAAGACCAATAATACCAATAACAACAATATGCAATGACCAAATAATACCGCCACAGCATGACAACATATCATCACCATAAGGAGACTGAATAAAACCATTGTACTGTTACTGAATATAAACCATTACACTAAGACCACTATGACCGCCATACAGTGTCCATATAGCAGTAGTAGACAGGCTCTGCAGACTGTATAACTGGAAACTATAGGCCGGTAAGCTTAACCTCTGTTGTAGGTAAAATGTTTGAAGGTTTTCTAAGAGATGCTATCCTGGAGTATCTCACTGAAATTAAATGTATAACGCCGTTCCAGCATGGGTTTATGAAGGACAGCCCTGTAAAACTAATCTAATCAGTTTCTTTTAGGAATTTAATTTTCTAGAGGGATGGGGGGGAGCCCTTTAAATGTTATACCCTTTTAAAATTTTGCTAAAGCATTTGATACTGTCCCAAACATAAAAGGTTGAAAAGTAAAATGAAAAGTTTTGGAAACGGGGGGAAAATCTGCAAGTGGGAAACAACGGGCTCAGAAAATTAGAAAAAAAAAGGGGTGGAAATTTAAACGGTGAAATACTCAGACGGGATCCCTTTTAACTAGTGGGGTACCACGGGGCTCAGTTTGGGGCCCCCTTCCCCTTTTTTTAACATTTTCATTAATGATCTTACACGGGGAAATAAAAAACAGAAAATATCGATCTTTGCAGAGATCCAAAAGTTTTTAAAGGGAAAATCAACACAAAAGATGTGTTTTTAAACAAAGGATTGGATAAGTTGGAGGCCGGGCAGAAAAAAAATTTTGGCAGATGAGGTTTAACACTGATAAATGCAAGGTTAGACAGGGGGGAGGAAAATCCATTAAAGATTCCCTTTAAAAAGGGAAAAAAATGCTGGGTAAAATTGACATGGAAAAGGGGACTTGGGAATCCTTTGGACGTGAAATTTAATTAAAAGCAGCCAATGTCAGGCAGAAGCAAAACCCAAAACAGGATAAATGGGGTTTTATTAAAAGGGGCATAGAGGGGGGGTTATTAGTTCAATTTCCAATTTTCCCTCACGAAACCCTGATGTTCGATACGGGTTTTGTTATGGCTGGATTTCCAAAAGGGGGGGGGCAAAGACAAAAAACACAAGGAGGCACGGGATCTTGATCGGGAACAGCGGGAGAAGGCAAAACCAAGTAAAAGGGAAAAGCGGGGAACTGACGAGCGGTAAGCAGGCACTCGGGGTTTTTGCGGGGGTGGACTGCGGGAGAGGAACAAACGGGAAAAGGTTTATTTTCCTAGGGGGAGGGGAAACTGAAAAGTTTAAACAGGAGCGGGGACAAAAATACTCAAGCGGGAAGTACGGTTGGGGAGTTTTTAAAAGGAACCGGGACAGGAAACGGGAAAAAAGAGGGCAACCAGCTGAGACACGATCCACCTTTTGGGATGAGGGAAAACTTAAGGGAAAAAACACAGTAGCAAGTTCCACGGTTTAGAGGAGTTTCCTGACACCGAAACTTTAGCATGCTAAAAAGTTGTCAGTATCCTTATTTTGGGAAAAGTTGTTTTTAACCAATTCCTGATGCAATTTTAACCCTAAATTTGCCAAAATTTTAAATAAACAAATTTTTAAATATCCCTTTTAAATCGTTTTTTTTTTTTTTTATAATATGCTATTCTTTGTACTGATTTTTGAAATTTTCCGCATTTTTCCCTTAAAATTTAAATTTAAATTTTTGGGTTTAAAAAAAAAAAAAAGGGGCATAGGGGGCCATGATGAGAAAAAATTAAATTCTCCCTTTAATACAAGTCAACGGGTTTTTGGGACCACACAGGAATATTGTGTACAGTAGAGATGGGCGAATTTCTAAAAAATTCGATTCGGTCACTTCCCCAAATTTTCCGCCCAAAATTCGGTTTCGTTCCGAATTACTTGGGGCCCCCCGGGAATCGCGTTAAAAAGCAGCTATTTCCAAAGGCTGCACAAAAGCCTCCCGGGTGCTGTAAACGTTGTGCCATGTTTAAAAATAAAGGGGGGAGTTTGGGTTTGGTCTTCATAAAATTTTGTTTTTTTGTATGACACGCAAAATAAACTGCCGCCGCTCTTGGGAATTTTCACAAAAAAATTCCCGGGGGCACTTAAAAAGGGCCCCAAAAACTGACCAAAAAAACTCAAGGGGGAATGTACCCTTTAAATAAAGTCATGCCAGGGAAAGCTAGAAAAAAAAAAGCGGGAGAGCTCAGGTGGGGGAACATTATTGCCAAAAGTGTGGAGTTTACGGCGGGCAGCCCACAGCACCCAGGGAGGTCAGGCGTGGCACAATGACTTTCGGGAGGGCAAAACACGAGGAAGCCACAGAGTGGAAAATTTATGAGAGCGGAGGTCCCTCGGCAGCAGTTGAGGCCCGGGCAGGGGCCCAAAAAAAAAAAAAAAAAAAAATTGACATTCTGGAGGGGGCCAAAACAGGGGGAAAGCCACAAAAAGGGCCCCCAAAAACCCAAATTTCACCCCGTGTGGGGGTCACAAAACCCGCAGCATGAGATAAGGCAGTGGCACAATGACATTCTGGGCCCCAAAACATTTTGGGGGGGCCCAACAGAGGGCCCACAAAATACAGTTTTGGAGGTAACGACAGCAGCAGCATGAGATCGGGGGCATGGCACAATTAATTCTGGAGGCGGAAAAAACAGTATTGGGGCCACAGAGGGGCAAAAACAACAAGTGGGGGGTTCAGGGGCAGCAGCAAAAATGAGTTTCAGGCAGTGGCAAATGACATTCTGGGGGCCGGCAAAACCCATATTAGGCCACAGAGTGGCCACTTTTTCACACAGTGGGAGGCCCCGGGCCCGGCAGCAGAAAATGGGGAATCGGGGCCAGTGGCCAATGAAATTCGTAGGCGGAAAAAACAGTATTGGGCCCACAGAGGGGCCCAAAATCAAAAAGTGGGAAAGGTCACGGGGGGCAGCAGTATGAGGTCGGGCATTTGGCACAATGAATTCTGGAGGCGGAAAAAACAGTATTGGGCCACGGGGGGGGCAAAAAGATACAGTGTGGAGGTCACGACAGCACAGCAGGAGATCAGGCAGGGGGCAAAAAAGACATTCTGGAGGGGGAAAAAACATTATTGGGCCACAGAGGGGCACAATCACACAGTTTGGGGCCCCGGGCCCGGCAGCAGTATTGAGATAGGCAGGGGGCACAATGAAATTCGGGGAGGCGGCTTTTAAACAATAAGGCCCCCAGAATGGCACAATGATACAGTTGTGGAGGTCACGACGGGAAACCAGCATGAGATCAGGCAGTGGGCCAAATGACATTGGAGGCGGCAAAACTTTATTAACCACAGAGGGCACAATCCCCACGTGTGGAGTCACGACAGCAGCAAAATGAGACCCGGCAGGGGCAAAAGGGGACTTTTGGAGGTGGCAAAACAGGGGAAGCCACAAGTGGCACAATTATTAAGGGGAGGTCAGGGCAGCACCCAGAAAGAGGTCGGGCCAGGGACCTTTTAAAACACAGTGGGGAGGACATGGCAGCAGCCACAGCAGCAGCATGAGGCCCGGGAATTTGGCCCAATGACACAGTGGGTGTCACAGAAAACAGCAAAAGCAGCAGCAGCTTTGAGGCATAGAGTGGCACAAAAAAGAGTTTTGGGAGGTGGGGGGCAATACCAGTCCCGGGTTAAAGGGTGGTAGGCAGATGGGAAAACTGTCACCCAGATGTGTGGCATTGCGGGTGGCGGCATCGAATATGGTTTGAGGCGGGTATTTTAAACCCCAAAGGCCCGGGCCTTTAAGGGCCTTTGGGTTTGGGGGGAAAATTCCGGGCCCCGGATCCCAGCCTGATTCATCTTGACAAAGGTCAGTCTTTCCCACTTTTTCCCGGGGGCAAGGGGGTTTTCCCCTTGGGGAAACCGTTTGGCCCCCGCCGCAGGGAACACCCGCTCTGTTGCCAAACTACGGGCCCGGGGCCCGGGACAGCTTCCCCACTGCAAACTCGGCAAGTTGGGGCCCACACATCCAGTTTGGGCTGCCAGTGGTCCCAGAAAATCTTCTAACTAAAGGGGGCAGAGTGCTCCCCCAAGTAGGCCACAACCTTTTGGGTTTCAGGGACTGCCCCCGGGCCCCTTTGCAGGCTGCGCTGCTGGCGATCCCCCTCCCCAAGGGGGTAAAGGGAAAGCTGCTCATCAGTGCTCCAACTTAGGTTACAATGTGGACCGGGGTTACGCTCCCCCCCCCCCCCCACCTTCCCCCCAGCAGCCGCGGCAGTAGTACGTGACCCGCTAAAGGAACCCCCCGGTCAGACCTGCGGGAGGAGGGACGATGCCGCACATGGCAGCAGCCAATAAATTCGGGGGTTTTTCCCTTAGTTTTGTTTTGCCCTTCCCTCTCAATAGCGGGGAAAAAAGGGGCTCCCTTTTTTGGACCGTTAGCGAGGGCCAATAGGGTGGAGAGCCAGAAGTATCCCTCTCCCGATGCGGGGACTATTTGGGCTTTCACTGGGGCCCCGGCAAAAAAGCATGCTTGGGGAAAAATCTGCAAAAGTGATTTTCCGGGGGGCTCCCGCCCCCCATTTCCACTGTATACTGCCCCCCGGTGTTGGGGGGGTCATCTCCCCTCTTTCTTCCTCATCTCCATCCACCTCTTTCCCTGCTCCTGCTCCCTCTCTTGCACCTGGGTAGAAAAAACCGCTCATTTACAGACAATGCTTCTTTCTCCCAAAGTCCTCCCCCTTTCCCCCTCCTCCAAATTTAAATCCCACCGGACCCCAAGTGGCCACGAGATGTAGTCGCCCAAAGCTCCAGTCCCCCGCCCAGAAAGATTTTTTTAGCAACTGTTCCAGGACATGAACATGGGAAAGATGTTATTTTATCCCAAAAGTCCTGGCGAAAAGACAAAAAACGTCGCCCCCTCGAAAAGGGCCCCAAAAAAACGGGAAGGGGTCACGCATGACTTTCCACTGGGTACTAAAAGTTTCACGGGGAGTAAATTCGTCTGCCGGGATCATTAAAAAAAAACGTTAATGGCCTTTCTCTGTTTTCAGTCGGGCCCAAAATGTGGGAGGCTGGAATTCCAGCGGGTGGAAACAACCATTTCAGAGTTTGTTGGGGGAGGCCCTTCTGCCCCTGCAACTGAGGAGGGGTTCCCCGGGTTTTTTACGAATGGATTTAAAATGCATGCACCCGTTTCCTGGCCCCTTTTGAAAAAGATTTCTGAAAGAATTGGGGGAAACTTCAGGAACCTTTTTACAACCAGATTGAAAAAGTTCGCCCTGAAGGGCGCCCTGGGCCAAACCCTCCCGGGCAGCGCGGACACCAAAGTTCCTCCCATTGGGCCGTCACCCCTGGGGTTTCCCATTTTTCCCGTTGGGCGGGGAGAAAGGGGGCCCCACATCGATTTTTTGCTGCATGACGCGGGGCAGTTCCTCCCCTGTGTGGGCTTCGTTCGGGCCCAGGGGAAGCCAGGGAAAAAACCGCTTGGGCAAAACCCCTTTTTGCCCAAAACATTTTTAAAAAAAGGAGCAGTACTTGTTGGAGGCTGAGATTTTAGGGGGTGGGGGGTTGGGGGAGGAGGCGGGGCATTGGCGCCGGGGTCAGCAGTTTTTACAACATGGAGGGGAAACGGCGGGCCCCCTTCCAAGTTTGGGGGTGGGCCTTTGGGGTGGAAGCCCCCAATTTACCCAATTTGGGGCCCAAAGGACATGTACGGCCCTTACCTTTTTTTAGCTCCCCAAATTCCCGCTGCCCTTTTTCCTTTGGGAAAAAACCCATAAACCAAGGAATGACCCCAAACCTCTGTTTAAAAAATTTATGAAGTGCTGGACGGGCCTTTTTGGGGAAAGGGAAATTTCGGGTTTGGGAAAATCTCCATCTTGGGGTCGGCACAAGCCATTAATTTCTAAACGGTTTCCCGGGGCCCCCAATTTTGGAAAAAGGGGGGGATGCAGTAAAAAACAAATTGGGACAAAGGGGCATGGTCAGGGTTTGCACCTTAGGAAGGTTTTGGGCCCCAAAACTGTTGGGCTCTTTGCCCAAACGCCTGCTGAAAAAGATGCGGCGCCAAAGAGTAGCCCAGGGCAGGGGCAAAATGGACCGGGATTGATGGGCCCAAAAAGAAACAGTCCCTTTTTGAAAAAGGGGGTGGAAACCTTAAAATTTTGCAAAAAGGCAAAGCAAAGTCACTGGGGGCTGTGCTGCGCTTGTTGCCGGCGGGGGAGGATGGCCCAAAACCCCAACTGAGCCACTTTTTTTCCCAGGCCCCCCGGGGGGGTGACGCGCAAGGGGGTTGACGCAGGGGCCCTGGTTTCCAACATTAGCCCCGGCCACCTTTACTTTCTGCCCACAGATTTTACATATACCCATATTCAGCTCCCCGGTGTCTTTGCAAAAACTGGGCCCCACCCCCCGGAAATATCGGATTTTACCGGGCCCAACCCCTCCGCAAATGAGGGCTTTCTGGCCGCCCGCCTGCCTCCTGAGGCCCCCCGTGCTCTAAATTTCTTTGGACCGCGAAAACGGGTTTTTTAAATCCATGGCCGCTTTTGGGTCCCGGGCCTCACATGCTGCTATCCTGCTGACTCACGGCCACATGACCCACTTGTGGCTGCGCTGCCCCTGGGCACGCAAGCGACGGGCCCCCTTCTCCTGACTGATGAAGCCCTTGCCTCACCCGGCTCCCAAGTGCGGTCGGCTTACCCTCATCATCTAAATTTTTTTTTTCCGTCACGCTGGGCCTCATCACCGGGCCCCGGTTTTTGCCGAGGCTGACCTCTCCAACATGACCTCCCAGCCCCCCCTCTCCACATCTATACTTTGCCGCCCACTGCCAAAAAGCAAGGCGATATTGGCCCCATTTCTTTCTGGCCCAATTTGCGCTGACTGCCCTCCCAAATTGTTTTTATCCTCGCTAATATTGGGTTGGCGCTGAGCCCAGGGGCCACAAATTTGATCTCTGGCTGAAGGGGAAAGGGGTGGGGCCCGAGGGGGCTGAGGAAAAGGGACGGGGCCCCTGAACCCCCTCCCCCGGGGCCCTGCCAAAATAAAAGGTTTTTGTCGAGGTTCCCACCACTCTTTGGGTGGGGTTGTCAATGTCATCTGGGAGAAGAGGAAAAACCAGTCAACCCAAACAAGAACCCCTTTGGGGTTTTGAACAAAAACACGGGGGCCGGGTAGATTGACAGCGGCATTTTTTGGCCTCACCGAGTGACCCCTGCGCGACGTCCCCCCTTTCTGGGCTGCACCTGGGGGGCCCGTTCCAGGAATGTTTGTGCCACTGCCACCCCCCAGGTGCAGAGCCTTTCCACCTCCTGTCTGACATTCTTTGTTCTAAAATGTACAGAAAACATTGATAAAGATAAACTGTAAATGAAAAAATATACCCCCTGATTTTGACTCCCAAATTTAACCAGTAACAAACTTGGTAACCCTTGGGTATAAATTGCGCTCCCAAAAAAAAAGGCCCGGAAAAAAATTTACTTGTAAAGTGTCGTTTAAAAAAAAACCCGTGGGTTTTTTTCTAAAAGTAAAAGCACAAACAGGCCCTTTAAATTTTAAACCCTTCCCGGGCATGAATTAGGGTACAGGAAAAATGTATTATTTTGGGGTTGAAAAAAAAGGGTTTTTTTTTGGGCCAAAAACACCCCGCAAAACAAAGCTTAATTAACCCCTGGGATGTAAATTGCGCCAAAGGGGGTTGGCCCACAAACTAGTAAACTTTGTAGCGTGGGTTTCAATTGCGTGTTTTTACCCCACACAACAAGAGATACAGTTGTAATTAACCTTTTCTTTTGAATTAGGCTACAGCAAAAATGTATATAATTTTTTGGGGTTGAAAAAGACGTTTTTCCCTTGGGGGCAGCAACCAGCCCAAAAAACGCTTAATTTAAACCCCTGGGTGTAAATTGCGCCAAAAAAATTGAGCCCCACAAACTAGTAGCCCTTTTTAGGGTTACCAAAATTTCGTGTTTTTTTCGCCCAAAAAACAAGAATACAGTTGTAATTAACCTTTGCTTTTGAATTAGGTACAGGAAAAAAGTTAAATTTGGGCGTTGGAAAAAAGACGGTTTTTTGGGGGCGCACACCCGCAAAACAACGCTTTAAATTTAACCCCCGGATGTAAATTGCGCCAAAGAATTGAGCCGGGCCCAAAATAGAAGCTTTGTAGCGTGTTTTCAATTGCGTGTTTTTTTCTACGCCAAAAAACAAGAGATACAGTTGTAATTAACCTTTTCTTTTGAATTAAGGGAAAAGGAAAAATTTATATATTTTGGGGTTTTTAAAAAAAACGGTTTTAATTTTTTTTTCACACACCGCAAAACAACGCTTAATTAACCCCCGGATTAAATTGTTTCCCAAAAAATTTTAGCCGCCAAACTAGTAGCTTTTTAGCGTGTTACAAATTGGGGTGTTTTTTTTTACGGGCCCTACAAAAAGAGATACAGTTGTAATTTAAACCCTTTTCTTTTGAATTAGGCTACAGGAAAAAAGTATTTTTATTTTGGCGTTTAAAAAGACCCTTTTTTTGGGGTCAGCCAAAACCCCAAAACAACCTTAAAATTTAACCCCCCGGGTTTTAAATTTCGCCAAAAAAATTTAGCCGCACAAAACTAGACTTTTTAAACCCTGTTTCAATTTCGTGTTTTCTTCCAGCCACCAAAAACCCGAGATACGTTTTTAATTTAAAATTTTCTTGTGAAATTTGGCTAAAAGGAAAAATTTTTATATTTTGGCGTTGAAAAGACGGTTTCTTGGGGTCACACACCAAACAAAAACAACCTTAAATTTAACCCCTTTGGGTGTAAATTGCGCCCAAAAAATTGAGCCGCACAAACTAGAAACTTTTTTAGCGGTTACAAATTTCGTGTTTTCTACCCACACAACAAAAAGATCCCGTTTTTTAAATTTTAAACCCTTTTCTTTTGAAATTTGGCTTTCAGGAAAAATTTATTTTTTTTTGGGGGGTTGAAAAAAAACAAATTTCTTGGAGTCAGCACACCCGCAAAACAAAGCTTAATTTAACCCCCGGAAATTTTAAATTTCGCAATAGAATTGGGGCACCAAAAATGAAGTGGTATTTGTATTGTAAAAAAGCTGTTTCTTTTTAAAAGAATACAACAGGAACTGGCTTAGAAACCCCCTTGGATTAAATTTAAAGAAAAAGCAGCTGCGTGGGGCCACACTGGAATTTTAGATCCAATTTCCCCAAAAAAATTTTAAATAGGAAAAATTAAAAGAACAGTCCCCTTTAGACAAGCTGAGACACCCCCCAAAAATCGGGGTATAAAAATCAATTCTTCATAAGAAACTAATTTACCCGGGGCAGCACCCTTTTCCCCGATGAGCACCCGTTGGGGGGGGGATGTGAGCACCCGGGCGCGCCCGGAATTATAAGTGCGGTGACGTCCCCCAGGGAAACCCGGCCCGGGCTCTGATTTTGGGTTCATCTCGCACAAGGGCCCTGTAGGCTATGCCCTTCTTCCTCCAATTCTTTGCCCCATGTAGCGCCTTTGTCGGAGCCATTTTATCAATCCAAAAAACACACTTCGTTCACCCGAAATAAAACCCCAAAATTTGACTTTGTTCCGAACCGAAGTTTTCCTGAAATTCTAAACGAATTCCCCCTTCGTTAAAATCGATTTTGCCCATCTCTAAATTTACAGTTATGGGCACCAGTGCACAGGAAAGACATTGTTTGAGCTTGAAACCCGGAAAAAAAAGGCGGGCAAAAAAAATAATAAAAGGGGCTGGGGGACTACAATACCAGAAAAGGGTGAGCAAAAAAAATTTTTTTTTTTTTTTGGTTTTTTTTTAGGTTTTTGAGAAAAGACGGCTTCGGGGGGAAAATGATAAATATGAATTTAAAAAAACATCAAAGGTTTAAAAAAATAGAGATCTCCCCAAGATTTATTTTTACCCCGGACTGTAAAAAAAAAACAAGGGAACCCTCCTCAAAAGTCTTGGGAAAGAAAGTTTCAACCCTTTAAAAAAAGAAAGGGGGTTCTTTTCGTTGAGAGCCCGTGGGGAATGTGGAACTCCTGTCAGAGGAAATTGTCATGGTGAATTTAATAAAAAAGATTTTAAGAAGGGGTTTTTGGTTTCTTTCTGGGGCCAATAATATAACAAGTTATAGGTCTAGGGTTCTGGAGAGGGGTCATTGGGTTTCCCGGGAATTTTTTTCCCACGCCAGATTGGAGTCGGGGGGAAAGGGAAATTTTTTTCCCTAACATGAGGACAAATTTGGCCCCCTACCTCATTGGGGTTTTTTCCTTCCCTGGATCAACACTTTAGGAAAAAAAGGGGTGAACTGGGTGGAAAATCATGTCCTTTTTTTTAGCCTTTTCAAAATATGTAACAATTTTGTAACAAAGTATACCCCCACCATACAGTGACCATATAGTGGTAGATAAACCCGTTTTTT
>JAODAL010082760.1:0-11471 GCA_025379985.1 Phyllomedusa bahiana
TTACATAAAACATAGACGTTCTGAGGGTCCGATTCATCCTGTTTCTGTGCCAGCTTTCAGATCCTGATGTTTATTTGACCCTCAAAACTCCCTTTTCCACCTAGTTCTATAAATCCATGGGGGGTTCAGGTTGTAGGGGGGGTCCTAATTTCAGAACCCTCATCATTTGGGCCCAGGGAAAAAAGGGCAAACAAAGATAGTCTCTTTTTTCTGGAGGACCTGCCCCTGCCCTGTATTGCATGACCCCCTGTTTGGGAAAAGGGGATTTGGTAATGCTTTTTTTCCCCTCCTGGGGGCGCTGCAGGGGTTGAAAATTATTGCCAAGTTTCTCACAGATTAAAACACTTGTGGGTCCAAGCGGGGAAAAACACTTTATAATCAGCTTTTTTTGTCAAGGGACTCTTCAAACAAATAAAATTTCAAAAGAAGAAGCCCTTTAAGTAAAAAAGTCCCATGACGGCAGGACAAGAAAAGGTATTCTAGTGCCCTAGGCAAATAAAGCTGTAAAACCCCCCCCAACCCCAGTTTAAAAGGGGAAAATTTAGCCCACTCCATCCCCTTGTCCCCCTTTTTCTCCCGGTGAAGGGGCCCCTGGCATTCCCTACCTTCGCCTACCCTATCCCCGGCCCTGGATAAAGGTAGCACATATTAACTCAATGGACTCTTTGTATATGGCTAACTAAGAGCTATTCCATCCTTAAAATCTGGCTCCTTTTTTTCAACAGTGAACTTGTGAAAAATTTAAAAAAATTTCAGGTTAAGGTTTTTCCCAAACCCCTACAATAACCAACCCCGGGTTGGGGCTTAAAAGGGGTTAACTTACCATTCTGTGGTGATCTTTGTGGCGTCAGCTCGGTTACGGTGGAAACCGAGGGGGCGTTTACCTCGTCCCGGCCTGGGTTTATGCCCTTTCGGGTTTTTAATCATTCCATGAGCCAGGTTTTATTTTTTTAAATTTAACTTTTATTTTCATTAATTTATTGAATTTTTGTTTTTTTTATTTTTTTTTAATTTTTCCAGTGATAAAAGGTTTCACAGCCCTGACTGTCAATAGCCAGGGGTGTTCTGTGAAGTTTGGTGGAGGGAATATTTTTCCCATTTGGCAAGTAAGCATTGCCCGAGCACCCCACAAAATAGAGGCTACGGGTGGGAAAAGTATTCCCATAACCCAGTACACATTGCCGGGATCGCCGCTGCTTTTTTAACTTTTCTTAGACTGAAAACGAAAAAAACTAAGTGAGCGGGGAGCATTGGCTCCCGTCCTCCCAGATAGTCTTGTAGGCTGCGGGTTTCCTTAAAGACTCATCTGGGAGCTAATGTAGGGGGAAATTGATAGGGTTTGTGCTTAATATAAAAGATAGAGGGGGGCCTTTGGTGAAAATAATTTTTCAAAAATAAAACTTTAAGGAACTGCCGCTCACCTTCAAGAGTTGTGCTTATGTGCAGAGGCAAAACTTCATATGCATTTACTTAGACTTATTCGGGATTACGGCAGCCACGGTCGTGCTTGGACGGGGCTAGGGGCATGGCTTTGGTAGAAGTCATGTATTTGGAAGGGCCCAGTGCACCCGGGCCAAGGGGCACATTATATTGTTATGACAGTTGCCTTTGGTGCAGATATAATTGGGAAAATACCCTTTTTAGACCTTTTTTAATTTCTTTGTTCCTGTTTGCAGCAAATCAAACTCGGCCCCTTGTCCAAGGTGCTGAAACCGGCTGCCGCCATCGCACATTACAAGAAGCTGGGGGTCATCGGGATTCATTCGGGACATTTTCTTTTCCCCTTCATTCAATTGGAAACATAAAACCAATTCAAGGTAAATATTTACAGCGCCAGAGGGAATGAATGGAAGGACCGAAAAAAGCCATGCGACATTTTTTTCAGAGTTAGTGGTCCGGAAAACCCAAATCAATGGAGGTCTTTGGCGGGAAAAAGACCCCCTGTCTGATAGGTGGTTGCTTCTTGTAGGACTTTTTTTATTACTTTTGCTCTGCAGGTCTATGAAAGGTAAAGGGAGTGACCCCACCAAAAACTTTATGACATATAAATAGATATCCCATAAAGAGCCTGATGGGTGAGGGGGGACTTTTAGAGCAGGGCCCCAAAAGTGTCAGTTCAGAATGGGGATTGCTCACCTAGTGCTGACTCCCACTTTCCCGGGCATGGGTGGTTTGAGTACAGTCAAACATTCTGCTCCCCTGTACGCGAACTCCCATAAGAAATGGAGAACACAGCGCCCCCCCTTAGCGAACTCCCATAGAGGGGAATGGAAAACGCGCTCCCCCGTACTGGGGAATCCCATGAGGAGAAGGAAACAAGCGCTTCCCCGTATTGGGAACTCCCATAGAACAAATGGAGAAAAACAGCGCTCCCCTGTACTGGGAACTCCCAAAGAGGAAATGGGAAAAAACAGTGCTCCCGTCTGGGAACCCCATAGAAAAAATGGAGAGAACACAGCGCTCCCCTGTATGGGAATCCCAAGAGGAGAATGGAGAACACATGCTCCCCCGTATGGGGGCTCCCCTAGAGGAGAAGGGGAACACAGCCTCCCCTGTAAGGGAATCCCCTAGAGGAAATGGGGAACACAGTGGGGCCCCCCGTACTGGGGAAACCCCCTAAAAGGGAATGGAAAACACAGCGCTCCCCTGTACTGGGAATCCCCTAGAGGAGAAAAGGGGAACACACGCTCCCCGTAAAGGGAAATCCCATAGAACGAATGGAAAAGGCCTCCCCCCAAATGGGGAAATCCCACAGAGGAAGGGAGAACACAGCTCCTCCCCTGTACCCGGGAAAATTCCATAGACCGAATGGAGAACAGGCGCCGGCCTGTATGGGAATCCCTATAAACAGAATGGGGAGAAAACAGCCTCCCCTGTACTGGGAACTCCCCTAAACAGAAAGGAGAACACAGCGCTCCCCTGTCTGGGAACTTCTATAAAACAAATGGAGAAAGAAGCGCTCCCCTGTCTGGGAACTCCCCCAAAAACAGAATGGGGAAAACAGCGCTCCCTTCTGGGAAACTCCCATAGAGGAGAATGGAGAAACCAGGGCCCCGTCTGGGAATCCCATAGAGGAGAATAGAGAAAACAAAACTCCTCCCCCGTACTGGAACTCCCATAACAGAATGGAGAACACAGCGCCCCCTGCACTGGGAACCCCATAGAACCCAAAGGAGAGTTGTGCTTGACCGGATTCTCCATTCTGAGCTGAGACTTTCAGGGCCCGTTTTTGAGATAGTGGGACTTGAAATGGAAAATAGGTGAAAGTTTCTTCTAGATGTTATAGAAACCTTCAAAAGGTTTCAACATATTGATGCCATGTATTTGAAATGTTATAGATACCCAGTTTTTGGGGGCAACTCCCTTTCATGTGGGTGCGGGATTCTGTTCTCTACATCTATGAGATCGGCCCTTTTTTATGGTCTTTATGGGACAAAAAATATTATCAAAAGATTCTCATAACATGAAAGTGTAATTGGGTTTGAAACTTTATGGGAGTATTACTCTCTGGGCTGACTAACCCCTTCCCAAAAAGTCCGAAAGGGATTTCTTGGGCCTACGATCAAAGGGTGTGCCACAATGTTGGTAGTGCAGAGCCCTTTAAATCTTGGTGCGTTGCTGGCTGAAATGGAACTCCCCAAAATTTCCCGTGGGAGAGTCACAACCCCCTTTTCGTTTAAAACGTTTGGGCTTTTTTTTCGGGCTTGTTCTTGAGTCAGGTGTGGGTCCCATAACCAGGCTTGAAATGGCCCACAGGGCAACAGGGAAAGCTAAGCATGGCAGACACAGAGGTTTTGTCAAATGCATATGTATCATAGGGAGAGGCAAAGAGAAAGAGGGGGTAGGGGAAGAGAAAGAGGGAAAACGCAAAAGGGGATTAAAAACATTACAGTAGCTATAGGGTGGGCCCCCAATTTAACTTTACGGGGCTGCAAGAATCATCCCCACTATTTACCCCTGAATCAACTCCCTGGGGGCTGCAAGAATCATCTCCCCCGATGGGGCCCCAAAACAACTCCACTGGTGGCTGCAAGAATCATCTCCACCGATGGACCCCAAGAATCAACTCCACTGGTGGCTGCAAGAATCATCTCCACCGATGGACCCCAAGAATCAACTCCACTGGTGGCTGCAAGAATCATCTCCACCAATGGACCGAAAGAATCATCTCCACCGATGGACCCCAAGACTCAACTCCACTGGTGGCTGCAAGAATCATCCCCACTGAAGGACCCCAAGTATCAACTCCACTGGTGGGCCTCAAGAATCAACTCCACTGGTGGCCCCAATAATCATCTCCACCGATGGACCCCAAGAATCAACTCCACTGGTTGCTGCAAGAATCATCTCCACTGATGGACCCAAGAATCATCTCCACTGATGGACCCCAAGAATCAACTCCACTGGTGAGCACCAAGAATCATCTCCACTAGTGAGCACCAAGAATCATCTCCACTAGTGAGCCCCAAGTATCAACTTCACTGGTGGGCCCCAAGAACCAACTCCACTGGTGGCTGCAAGAATCAACTCCACTTGTGGGCCCTAAGCATCATCTCCACTGGTGGCCCCAAGAATCAACTCCACTGGTGGGCCCAAAGAATTAACTCCACTGGTGGACCCCAAGAGTCAGCTCCACTGGTTGCCACAAGAATCACCTCCACTGGTGGGCCCCGAGAATCAACATTATTGGTGGACCCCCAAGAATCATCTCCACTGCACCCTGATCCAACACTGCCTGACCTATCAGACATTGATGGGATATCCTATCACTACGTTATCAATGCCCAAAGGTGAAACAACCTCAGTAAGGAGAATTATGTCTAAAACCCTTCGCCACTTGAAAAGATTTTTTTTTTTTCTTTTTTTCCCTTACACTTTTGAACCTCTCTGCTTTTCCCAAAGGGTAACCCCCGCCTTGGGGACCATTACCTCTACCATTAATCTGTGCATCCCAGGTCCTTTTTTTATTACTTTGTAAGATTGTTGTTTTTGTCTTTGTTTGAAACTTGGTTTTTATATTAAAACTAAAATATTTAGCTTACACATAATTCTTGCCCGCGCTGTGACACCACTGACTTGTTAACCCCCCCCCTCGCTAGCTGGTGCCCCCACGCTGGACATGTCCCTTTGGGGGTACAATTTCTTACCCCCTAGGGTGTATGTGCAGAAATTTAGATACATTTTCTGCAAAATTTTTCCGAAAATATGTTTTGTTCATTACATGTAATTTTACACCCTTACTAATAGAGGGAAAATTGTAATTAAGATAGACTGCATACTTAAAAAACAAGACGTGAAAACCGATCAACTCAGTCTTAAAAAACCGAACATACATAAAAACCCATTACAGAGTCCTCCACCCAGCTTGACTGGGGCCCTAGGTGACTGGGGAAAATCCCCCGGGGGCTCCTGGGGGTGGAAGGCCTGGGGGGTGTTCTCAGGGAGAAAGGCAGAGAGTGCAAGAAACCTTTTAAGAAAATGAAAAGGGTTGGAAAAAAAAAAATCATTCTACGGGACCCCCAAGAATCAATGCCCGGTGGGCCCAAGAATAATGCACTGGGGGGCCTCAAGAATCAATGCTACTGGTGGGGCCCCAAGACAATCACGGGGGGCCCCCAGGATCAATGCTACTGTTTGGGGGTCAAGATAATGCTAAGGGGGCCCAAGAATCAATGCACTGGTGGGGCCCCAAAAATCAATCACTGGGGCCCAAGAACAATGACTTGGGCCTCAAGAAACAATGTAGGGGCCCAAAAAAATCAAACCCCCCCGAACAAACTTTTTCCCCCCAAAATCAATCTACTGGGGGCCCCCCGAACAAGCACTGGTGGCCCCAAAAATCAAAGCACGGGGCCCAAGAACAACTCCTGTGGCCCCCAAAACAATTCCCGGGGGGGCCCAAGAATCAATCTCGGTGCCTCAGAAAAAATCCTTTTACCCCCAAAAATCAACTTCATTGGGGCCCCCGAAACAACTCTTGGGGGACCCCCAAAAATTAACTCCAGTGGCCCCAAAAAAATCAACTTTATGGGGGGCCCAAAATAAATCCCTTTTGGGCCCAAGAATTAACTCCCCTGGGGGCCCCCCCGAATCAACTCCAGTAGTGGGCCACAAGAATCAACTCCACTGGTGGGCCCAAAGAATCAACTCCACTGGTGACCCCAAGAATCAACTCCACTGGTGGGACCCAAGAATCAACACCAGTAGTGGGCCCAAGAATCAACACCACTGGTGGGGCCCAAGAATCAAAAAATTACTAGTGGGCCCCCAAAATCAACTTTACTAGTGGGCCCCCAAGAATCATCTCCACTGGTGGGCCCCAAGAATCAACTTTACTAGTGGGCCCCCAAGAATCACCTCCAGTGATGTGCCCCAAGAATCAGCTCCACTGATGAGCCCCAGGAACCAACTCCACTGCTGAACCCCAATAATCAACTCCACTGTTAGGCCCAAAGAA
Organism: Phyllomedusa bahiana; assembly: GCA_025379985.1. Classification (NCBI taxonomy): domain Eukaryota; kingdom Metazoa; phylum Chordata; class Amphibia; order Anura; family Hylidae; genus Phyllomedusa; species Phyllomedusa bahiana. The sequence continues at coordinate 6,458 of JAODAL010082760.1, forward strand.
TCAACTCCAGTAGTGGGCCCAAGAATCAACTTTACCAGTGGTGGGCCCCAAAAATCAACTACTCTGCTCTGGTAAATATTAATCTAGTTGTGGGAAGCGTTGGGGTGTCCAACACTTCCCACAACTAGAGTAATATTTAGGAAACACTGATTACTCATGCAGGCCGAGATGTGCAGTGACACGTCCAATCAGTTATAATGGACTGGTTTCTGGGAAACGACCACCTAACAGCAAAAAACTTCTATGTAGGGTCAAAAAGTCTGTGATATTTAGTGATATATAATGTATATACTGATATATAATGTAATGTATTAGTATACAGGAAAAATGCTAGCACATTCCCTAAGTGTATATTAACGTTTAAAATCATTTTCCCCTCAATGCAATTAAAAAATAAACAAGGTGAAATAAAAACTGTGAAAAAATAATTTAATAAAAACAATTTTTTAGTGTAAAATAAATTGTGCAAACATTTTTTTTGTTTATAATATCTACACACATTGGGTGTCCACACGTTGGCAATAACCTGTAGAATTAATTTAACCTGTTAGATAATTTGATACATGAATGGTATAAAAAAAAGGTATAAAAACATCTAAAATAAAAGCCCCAAAAACTACATCGTGCATTCATGTTTTTTTAAAAAAACCTACACATATTAGTCATCTGCACAACTGTAATAACCCGCTGGACTAATGTAACAGATTATTTAGTGTGAAACATGAATGGTGTAAAAAATAAAAAAAAAACATTTTTATCTTTTTGTATATCCAAGACGCCAAACACATTTTTTTATTAAATTAATGGTAATTTATATGTACCGTCAAACTATGTCTTCCCCAAAAATACAACTTATCCCCCCCCCCAAAGCCAAGGCCCTCGTTCAGCTGCATCACTGAAAAATAAAGTTTTGACTGCTGAAACATTTACCTTCGTCATAAAGGGGGTTTTCTCATTTTGCTGTTTCCTAGCTTTTTAAAACCCTAACCTGTCTCCTCAGGCTCTGGGGGTTCTATACATTGACTAAAAGTTTAGCTTCCCCTATAACTAGCTGACTTTACACGAAAAGTGCTTCTTCAAAAAACAAGGACATGACTTTGAGAACTGAAAAAAATGGTTATCGTAATCCTGTTATGAAAATTAGTTTTTTTTCTGGACTGATTTCACCATGGTACCTCACTCCCTGCTCCCCATAGATTATGGTTAAAAAGAAACCCCGAACCATAGAAAAACTGTGTGCACCCAGACAATAAAAAGTCTCAGACTAAGGTGAAACTATTGACCAAGTAAAAAAAAAAGTCTTTACCCCTGGGATGAAAATTAATTAACAATTATTTGCCTCCTTTATTTGGGGACTAAACCCCTCGCGTCCCTTATATAGTATTTCCCAGCCAGGGGCCCATGGTGGGGCCAATTTTTTCCCAAATTTAGACTCTAAAAATCTTTCTCCAATATGTGGTTCTGCAAGACTGGATAAAGGGTCAAATAGTTTCACGCCCGGGGGAGCTGGAGGCGCAATTGTACCCCTTATCCCTTGACGAACCTCCCCACTTTCGTAAGGTGCCCTACTCAGGAAAAAGAGAGAACCCTTTGTTTATGACTTCCGGGAAACATGGCTGCCCCCCTAACAAAAGGGCTATCAGCGGATTTCCCTAGGGCTCAGATTTCTCCATAATCCCCCCCCTTTTCCCGAATGGCAACCTCATCCAATTGTTGAATATTGGTCAAAGGGGGCCTCTCTAAGTAGGAGACCTGGTAATTTCAGGAAAGGAGGCTGCTGTCCTTTAACCAACTTTGCACTAAATTTTATTTTATCCCAAAACCTTTCCACTTTCTACAACAAAAAGCTATGCCAGTTGGTATCAGGTCTCTGGGGCAGCTCCATGGGGGACAAAATTTCAGGGTTTACTCTCCAGAGTCCCCTGCCCGCGAGGGCACATTTAATTTACTATCTCTTCATCGCTGTTGGATTATGAGTCTACCCACGGGTCCTGCTGATGGATCTTGACTTTTCCAAATTTACAAATTGAAGACCTCAGCGGCTCTTTTCGGGTTTAAACTAAACATATCCCTAGTACTCCTTTTGGGAGATGTCCCCTAAAAATTCTACACCGGGCACATACCCACATCGCAACTTCTGATGGGAGGTCCCCCTCCCCGGGCCTAAAACCCAATGCGGGAAGCATCGCTAATCCTTTCATTTTTTTCGGGGATTGCAGTTGTCAACCCTTCTGGAAAAATAATCCGCTTATTCAAACTCAAAACTTTGCTTCTTTCCCCTTTCCCCCGGGTGTGGGTTTTTTTTTTTTGGAATTTTAAAACCACAGCTTACAAATCCCATCTCACACCAAAAAAAATTACAGCGGCACCGCAGCTCGTGAAAAACCCATACCCAAACTGGATGGGTCCTACTCACCAACTCTGCGACCTTTTTTAGAAAATTATCCTTTCTTTTCGCTTTTTTGGTGACGCCTCTTTACAGAAAGAACAAGAGTCAAAAATTCTTCTTAACCGGGCAGCCCAAATTAATACCTTTCCTGACATATAAAAACCGCATACGCTCCTGCTTCCAAATACACTTGGTATTTGGATGTTTACTGGAGGGCAACCCCCCCTATAAGGATAACCTTCACCCGCTAAACGGAGGGTTGACATCCGATTGCGTCACTACTTCATTTGCCTTTTCTGGTGGGGGGCCTCGCACCCCGGATACTTTCCCCCCTTCGCCCCCCCTTTCCCCTTTTTTTTTTTTTTTTTTTTTTTGGGGAAGGAATTATTTTGGGCCTGCGCACCCCTGGAAACTTCCCCCCTTCCCCCCCTTTCTCCCCTTTTTTTTTTTTTTGGGGAGGGAATTTTTCGGGGCCCAAACCGATTTTTGGGGCTGTTTTTTTTGACTTTTGCCCTACATAGGTTTACGTTTCGTCATTCTGTTCTATACCTATTGCCGCTAAAGACATCTTAACCAAAGGACAATTTTTAATTTCCTTTCCCTTTTTTCAAATTGCATATTTGAAGGTGTATGTGCTTTTCTACATTTCTTATGCACATCCTCCCCACCCGTTCCTACCCCCCCCTCCCCCCTTTCCCTCCCCAGTTTTCCTTTATTGTCCCCCCTGCTGGGGGTATTTTTATACTTATTACTTTTTAAAAAGTTAATAAAAAAAAAGTTTTAAAAAAAAAAAAAAAAAAAAAAAAAAGTCTTCATTACCCCACCCCCTTCCCGTTGACAAAAATATTGTAGTGAGAAAACCCCCCTAAGGCCCCTTTTTAAGTCACTAAATGGCCTCTCCACTTTTGGGCAGTCCCCCACTTGTTTGAAGGTTCCCCTTTTCAATAAACTAATCCTAAAATGTCCCCTCTGACACCCCCCCCGGGAAATTTGAGACATCACTGGGGAAACCGGCAATCAATTTTCTGCAGCGCCACCGCGGGGATATGAATATTACAACATCGCCAGGGAATGAAAGGATGAGGCAGGTCCCCCCGAGGAAGAGACCCTTGTTCACCCCCCACCACCCCCTTGAGACTGATTGTTTTTCTATAGCCACAAGAGTTTAGCTCCAAGAGCAGTTTTTTACCCCTTTAAAAATATTTTGACTTCACTGTTTTATTGTTCTGATATTTGTTTTAACTTTTTTATATTTTCTCCCAATCCTAAGCATAAAGTAAATATTGGGGTTTTTTTTCCCATGATATTCCTTGCTGTACTTTCATGATCCCACGGGTTTTTGGCAATTTGCCCAACTACCCGGGACAAAGGTGGAACTTGACTTTTCCGGGCCCTACCATAAAGGAGGACAACTAGAAGATACATACAGTCCTTCCAGAAACTGGCCTGGCCACCTCCAAAACGTGAAAATGAAACCAATATGGCCCATCGGGGCCGGGGACGATGAGTAGGTGAAGGTAAGGGACCACAAGGGCACCACTACATTCAGCGGAAGGGGGCGAAAGGGGGCATGGAGGGGGCTGAATTTTTCCATTAGGGGGCCTATTTCCAAATTTGCCGGGGGCACAGAAACCTTACCCCCATCTCCGACATTTGGGGGGAAAAAATCCATCATTTTCCTTTCTCCAGTCATAGCCAGGTTAGACTTGTTCTCTTGGCTCATTTTACATAGCCAACGGGAATTACCATCTATAACGAGAATTCTTTTTGCATCTCAGACAATCGCACTCGGGGCAAAGACAGGGCCTCCCCCCGCAAGCTATTCCCAAATATCAACCTCAGGGGGGGCAAGATCGTCACCTGTAAAGGTTCACCGAGTTCACTCTGCGCCCGAGGCTTCTACGAATGAACTTCAAAAGTAAATAAGTCACGATGAGGCCCCAATGAAGAAAAATGCAGGGCAAGATGTCTCCTGCGAGGGCGGTCAGTACAGAGGACAGCCCAAAAAGGGCTCCAAAAGGCGGTGAGGGGATGCTTTGGGTATTGTGTACAGTACGGGGCCCTTTTATTAAAGGGCAAGTCATCTCTATACAACACTATGGGGGGCCCCACATGGGGTATTGTGTACATACTGGCCCCTGTGTATAAACATAGTCACCTCTATACAGTCACTAAGGGGCCACACATGGGATATTGTGTCAGTACGGGCCCCCGTGTATAAGGGCAATCACCTCAAAAACAATCACTAGTGGGGCCCCCCCCATGGGATATGTTAAAACGGGCCCCGTGTATAAGGACAATCAAACCCCTATACAGATCACTAGTGGGGCCACAATGGGATATTTTGTACAAAACTGACCCCTTTTATAAGGACATAGTCACCTCTATACAGATCACTAGTGGGGGGCCCCACATGGGATATTGTGTACAGTACTGGCCCCTGTGTAAAAGGACATAGTCACCTTATACAGATCACTAGTGGGGGGCCCCACATGGATATTTGTACATACTGGCCCCCTTTTATAAGGGGCATAGTCACCTCATACAATTTACTAGGGGGCCACACATTGGATATTGTTACATATGGCCCCTGTGTAAAGAAGGGCATGGTCACCCCTAAAAACA
>JAODAL010082761.1:0-11470 GCA_025379985.1 Phyllomedusa bahiana
AAGATCCTTTTCGCATTTTAAAAGGGTGGCTTCCACTTTGCAAAGATGGTATCCCTCAGTCCCAAGTTTGCTGGTGTGTGGTGTGAGGGGAAAATACAATGATTTAGTGATGAGCGATTACGACATACGTCATCGGTCGAAGTGATATTGGAAATTTTCAAGACGATTTCCGATAGTCGAAATAGATTATCGCCGATGACCTTTAAAAGCTATGGGAGGGAACAACCCTTTTTTCCCTTACACCCAAAAGGGCTGAAGAAGTGGAATTAAACATCCACAACAGTAAAATGGATACGTGCTACTCTTAGGCAACAAATTAGGTTAAAAAGTCACAAAAAAAAAGTCACAGATATTCACTATCCTGTCTTGTCCCACAGATGACCTTAGTAGACCGGGGAAAGGGGTAACCCAGCAGCCAGTCCAAACGTTTTTTGTAAAAGGTAAAAAAATAGTGCTTTTTTGGGGTAAAATTTAAAAACATCCAAACATCTCAAGAGGAAAATGATGGTGTTGCACACCGACGGTTTCGGGAGATCCCCCCTTTAGTCATGGGTGACAAAGGGGAACGTAGCTTTTTTTTAAGGGCCCATAAATTTGGGTTTAATAAAAAAAAATCAGGTGTACCACAATAAAAATAAAATACGGAGTATAATAAAAAAAAACACCGGGGGAAGTAATCGGAGATAGAAAAGACAGAATGAGGTAAAATAATAATTTTCCCAAAAAAAAAAAAAAATTATATTTTTATATTTTAAAAGAAAAAATTATACTCTAAAATGGAACATAATGTCTTGTCTTTTTTTAAAGGGCCCGGGGGAAAGCGGTATTCAATTGTAATCCACCACGCCCCTTTGTGATAATAATTTTCTCCTGATATCTCCTCCCTTTTTGGGGTTTTTGAACAATTTCGATGCCCTTGCATTGGGAAAGATTCAAGGTTGTCTGCATGGTATTCGGCAAAATGCCCTGATACGTGGGGGACTTGGGGGACCTTTCTTTTTAAGTGTCAGATATATGCCTGCGAATTTCGTTTTTTAAGCTATCGAGGTCTGGCCTACAATTGGAGTGAGATATTGCAGGTAATAAAATAAATTTCATTAGTGTACAGCAAATTGATTACGTTTTTTTTTAGTTTGTTTTTTTGTAAAGTTGCTGTAAATTTTTGGGATTGATCATATCTTGCAACTAATGCACCCCAGTATGTCGCAGCTAGGAGCCTTTTTATGATAACCAGTTTTGGTATGAGTGGAATTTTGGTTGAGAATAAATGGAGAAAAATATTTTTAGTGAAGGGGTCTTCTGATAGAAATTGATTTTTTTTTAATGATTTCTGCTGTTAATTGTATATACAAAAGGCGAAGATTCCTTTTTTTTGTATTGACTTTTTTTCCATACTGAGAACTATAAATTGTTGAGAAGTTAGTTCGGTGTATGTTTAGCTTTGTTTTTTTTTTGTTTTTTTTAAATTGTGTTGGGGGGTATGAGAAACTTCAAAAATGCTTTGTTCAAAATTTTGTCCGGGTATCCCCGATTTTTTAATCTTCAAGACTTGTTGGGGGTGTTCCTTTTAAATTTTTTCCCAAAAAAGTGGGTTTCCAAGTGAAAATTTGGTTGAAGTTTTTTTTTGTTGATGTATTTTCAAATAAATCACCGATGTCCCGTCTCCCTCCCCCCCCAGGGGAGGTCATAATGTACCTTCCATCCCCCTGTGGGGAGGAAAGGCAATCGGGGGGCCCCAAAAAAAGCTCTTCCCCAAATGCCAATATAAAATTAACAGGCAGGTGGAATTTGGACCCCCTTTATGCACCCTTTTTTTTTTATATAAAGGAGTTTTCAAAAAGAAAAATGTTTTTGTTTAGTAAAATTTACATTTCACAAGAAAACTCATTTATGGCTGGGGGTATCCAATATATTTTTTCAAAAAACTTTCAGCTTGTATTCCCTTTTTTGTGGGGAATGGGGGGGATTTAAAATCCCCCTTTACATCGCAAGTGAGCCAAAATGAATTACATTCCAGATTTTTAGACATAATTGTCACTAAAACTTTTGGTATCTTTTATATATCCAGGGATTTTTAAAAACCATGGGGTGGGTAAGGTGTCAAACCAGTCCCAAAAGTTTATAAAAGATCCCATGCCACAACAAGGGGGGGAGGGGGGTGGAAACGTGTCCTTATGATTTTGGGAAGGGGAAAGTAATATAGGGACCTGGGAAATTCACAAAAAATTTATTGCTAATTTTTTAAATGGCTCCCGAAATAGATGCCGTAATCCCGTAATTTACGCTATTTATTTGGAAACTTGTAGGGGGTTTAAAAACGATTTTACATAAAAATCTGGATTATTGAGCTTTTTCATTTTTAGTTGTACAATCCTGAAATTTTGGACTACTATCCGCCCCCTTTTTCCCCCTTGTTTTTTATAAGATCTTTATTTTTTTGAAGTTGGGGGTATGGTTTGCGTTCTTCCACGTAAGTTTTAATGTTGGGTGTTGTGGGTCCGGTTAACTTTGTTTTTGAGTTTAATAATTCCTTCCTACTGATTCTTGAAAGCGTCCTTGCCCCTTCACTTTCCCCGTCTTTTTGACCACGCTGACCCCCAAATTGCATACCCACAAAATTTAAAAAATGCCAGAAAAGGGGAAATTATTTGAACCATCATTTTTCTTGAACTGGACTTGTCTTCCCGTCTGGAACGCAGGATGACCCTCAAACCTGCATGACCCACAGATTAAAAAAATCCGAAAAAGGGATCTTTTTAACCACCATTTTAGTTTCCTGGACATTGACTATACCTTACTGGGCCACAGCATGAGCCCCAAACCGCATGACCCCCAGATTTTAAAAGTGCCAAAAAAGGGATTTTTTCAACCACTATTTTATTTAACTGGCCATTGACTATATTTCCCCCGGTACCACAGTATGGCCCATTAACCCGTCTGACCACAGTTTAAAAAAGTGCGGAAAAAAGGAGTTTTTCAACACCTTTTAGATAACTGGACATTGATTTTCCCTTGTCCTGGGTAACCTACATTATTCAAGTTTTCCTGTCCCTCCCTTGAAATTCAGAAAAATTTTTGTACAGTTTTTTTGTACATGAATTTTTTATGTTTCTTCTAGAAAACTTTTTAAAAAAAGGGATGGAAACCCACCATGTCTTTGTTTCTCTTTTTTTTAATTGTATTAAATGGGTTGTTTCATACAGGATTGCTAGCTATGTTAAACCCTTCACGACCTTGGCCTATCCATACGTCCGGTGGTTTGGGGGTTCACGCCCCGGAGTAGGGGACGTCCATAGGATTCCCGCGAACTCTAAGGCAGAGTTGGGCCCGCATCGGCGGGGGGTGTCAGCTGTATTTTACAGCTGAAACCCCGCACGTCGGCCCCGCCCCCGGATCGCCCGGGGGGGGCCCGGGTTTTAAACCCCCTTAATTTATGGGGCGATGGGGTTTTGCAAAAATTAAGAGAGGCAGGGAGACGCCCTCCTGCGTCTCTGTGGGCGGCAAAGCGCACGGATCGGGGATCCGTGCAGCCCTGCCTTCCTACAGACACCAGGGAAGGGGGAACCCTTTCCGGGGTTGTCATACGTCAAAAAGCCCCGGCCGGCCTTGGGCATGACCCGGATCGTGACGACGTTGCATGGGAAACCAGTCATGCAACAAGCTAGTATGATTCCTTTTGAATGAAGATCTAAAAGATCTTTTTCATTAAAATCCCTAGGGGGAAAAAAGTAAAAAAATAACGTAAAAAAGGAAAAAAAAAGTAAAAAAAAATGAAAAACATGTAAAACACAAACACAAAAAAATAAAAAAAAATACGTAACCCCCCTTTTCCCTTTACAAACCCAACCCCCAAAAATGATCAAAAATAAAAAAAGTACCCTTTTTTGGGTTTTCGCCCGTGCGTAACGACCTGCCCTATAAATCTGTCATGTTAAATTTAAACCCCGTACGGTGACGCTGTAAAAAAAAAAACAAAAAAAAAATCCAATTAGATTATTTTTTCCATCCCGAGCACAAAAAATTGGAAAAAAAGCGATAAAAAAACTCCTAGAAACCCCAAAGTTTTGTACAATTAAAACGTCATTCATCCCGAAAAAAAAATTCCTCATACAGCTTGTATAGGGAAAAAAGAAAATGATAGCTTCAAAATAGCATGATAAAAATTGTTTTACACCTAAAAAATTTTTTCTTTTTTTTTTAAGTGCTTCACTTAAAAAAACTATATAAATGGGGTATCCCATTTTTGTAGCGACCAAAGGTAAAACTAAAATTATCACGGATACTGCATGGTAGCCCTGTTAAAAATAAAAATAAAAAACACTACAGGATTTCAGTAATTTTCTTACCCTGGCCTCCAAAAAAGGTTTAAAAGCGATCAAAAAAGCCTTGTTTCCCCCCCAAAAATGTACTAAAAAAAAGTAACCATCTTGCAAAAAACAAGTCCCTAATAGCTCCAAAAAAGAAAAATTTTAAAAAATCTTCGGGGTATGGCGATGAAAAATATTTTTCCCGGTTGAATAAAAAGTTTTTTTGTATAAAAGCAGTAAAAAAAAAAAAATATACAAATTGGGGGATCGGTGTAATCTTGACCTGCTGAGTAAAGTACCATGTCATATATACCGTAAAATTCCCCCTTTAAAAAAAAAAAATAAAAAAACACTACCAAAATTTCTGTATTTTTTCAAAACATCTCACAAAAAACCTTAAAAAAAAATTTAAAAAAAGCTCATATGCACCCCCTAATGGTCCAATAAAAACTTCAATCATCCGCAAAAAACAAGCCCATACACAGCCTGCACACAGCAAAAAAAAGTTATGGGTGTCAAATTGGAAACATAAAAAAGCAATTTTTTATGACGTTTTTTCTGTGTAAAAGTAATAAAAAAGAAAAAACTATATAAAATCATATCATTGAATTGTACCGACCCCCATAGTAAAGTTTCCTCATTTTAAACTGCAAGGGAATGCTGAAAATTGAAACTCAAAAAACAATGACCGAATGCGTTTTTTTCCCCCATTTTCATTTTCCCCAAATGCTAAAAAAAAAAAAAGGAAACCTTTGGGGATCCAAAAGACAGTTATCCCCCAGATGAGTCCCGATGGGTGTTGAATCCAAAATGGGGCGACTTCTGGAAGATTTCGCCTGTTCTGACTTTTGGGGGTTTGCAAAAACAAATTTCCCCCACCAAAATTTCGTTCCAAAAGCCAAATAGCGCTCCCTCCCTTATACGCCCTGCTATCGCCCAAAACAACGTTTACACCCCCAAAGGGGTATTTTCGAATTTGGAAAAAATTTCTTAACAAAGTTTTAGGGTTATTTTTTCCAGGGTTCTTTTATATAGAAACATTTTAAGCTAAAATTTCAAAAATTTTTTGGGAAAAAAAAAGTTTTTAATTTCACGCCTTATGCTAAAAAATTTGTGAATCACGGTGTGGGGGCTTATACTCAATGACCCCCGGATATTTCCTTAAGGGGTGTATTTCCAAAATGCGGGATTTAGGGGGTTTATTTAAATTTTCACTTAGGGTCCCAAACCCGAAATGGCGCCTAAATAAATTTATATTTAAAAAGAGACCCTAAGGTATAGTGGTGCTCCCCCTATTCTGGGGGGTTATGGGTGAGCCCAAAAAATGCACTAGGGGGACATATGGGATATTTTTTAAAAACGGGAGATCTGGGGGAATTGTATTAAGTTGGGATTTACCTAGTCCATTTAAGTATTCCAGTGAATAATGGATAAATATTAAAACTGCAAAAAAAATGAAATTTTGAAATTTCACCTTCATTTGTTTAATTTCTGTGAAATATCAAAGGGTTATCAAACTTCTAAATAGGTTTTTAAAAAACGTTAAGGGGGGCTAGTTTCTCAAATGGTGTCATTATGGGGGTATCTAAAATGCAGGCCCCCCAAAGCCCCGTCAGAACTGGAGTGGTCCCTAAAAAATGTTTTTGCAAATTTTCTTTAAAATGTGAGAAATTATACTAAATTTCTAAGCCCCTATGTCGTAAAAAAAAAAAAAAAAAATTTAAAAAAAATGCCAAACTATAGGGGACTATGGTAGATGCTAGTTATAAACATTTTGTGGGGAATAATTTTCTGCTTGCACCAGAAAAAATTTTCAAAATTTTAAAATCGCAATTTTTTCCCCCAATTTTAGAAAAATTTTATATTTTTTAAAAAACAAACAAGGTTGTAGGGGTAAAAAATTTTTTTACTAACTTTAAAACACAATGTGTCACGAGAAAACAATTCGAAAACATGGGTAGGTAAAAGTGTAAAAGTTATTCTACAAAAAGTGAATATGCCAGTTTAAAATAGGGCTGGGTCGGAAGGCCAAAACAGGCTGGGTCCTTAAGGGTTTTAAAAATCTTGAAAAAAAAAGTCATTTTGCAATATGTGTCATTAACAGGGCCACCATTCCTGTTCTGAAAAGACCAACACCCTTGAGCCCTCGGACAATTGTGAAAAAAACAAAAGTTGTTAGAAACCCCATTTTTTTTAATAGGGCCTGTGTATAGTACATTTCACAAGCAACATCCCCCCAAAAAATTTAAACATGACCCCTTTAGACCCCGGACAATTGTGAAGAACAAATGTCTTTAGAAACCCATTTTTTTTTTGAAAAAGGACCTGTAGTTAGCTGCATTTCAAAGCGATGAACCAAAAATTATAAAAATGACTTCTCAGCCCCTGTTAAAAAATTTTGAGGGGGAAATGCCATCAGAAGCCACATTTTTTGTTCAAAGGACCTGTTTAAAGCTGTATCTCACAGAAAAATGACCCCCAAAAATTATAAAAAAATAATTCTCAAAAACTGTTAAAAATTGTGGGGGAAATCCACCAAAAAGCACATTTTCTGTTCCAAAGGGCCTGATAATACTGTATCTTAAGGAAATGGGCCCAAAACCATTGACAATGCGAAAAATTCTAAAAATAAAAGGGGTAAAAGGAATACAGTTTTTTCATGAAAACCCTTTGGTGGCTTTTACAGTTCCTCACCCCAAAAAAAGAAAAAAAATTTTGGGGAAATGACATTAAAAATTGCAGTAAAAATGACATTTAAAAAAAAAGTTTTCAAGAGGACCATTTCTTTTTGGGAAAAGAAATTGAAGTAGACCGGCAACTATGGTGCCTGGTGACCCAACTATCAAGATCCATTCTAATTCATCTTGATGAAAGTCAAACGATCCACATTATCTGTGGAAAGCCGGATGGTTTTCTGTAATGACTCCCCCTTGCTGTGCTGAAGGTCCACTCAGATATGACGCTGGGTGTGGGCAGGGACAAACACTCATGGGGTGGGCGAGCGAGCTCGGGCCCTTCATCCATTTTGGAAATCCAGAAAGTCGATTGGGTCCCGGAACACATCCAAAAAAATCGGTGTTGAGACCAGTAGTCGTGCACCCCTGTTTTTAAGCCCCTCTTGTGTGTTTTTGGTCCCTCATTAATGCGTTGGTGAGGTGGTAAATAAATTTGCCAGAGGTCACCCATTAGGCTTTTGCCCCATTTCCTGTGCAGCTGCTGTGGGCACTCTATGCGTCAGTTGCTACGTTGTTCAAACCCGGGCATTTGAAGAACGTGAACAGACCAACAATTCTCCAGTTGATCAATCAGCAAGGTCTCCATTTCCTGCATTTTATCTTATTTGGGTGGGGGGAAAGGGAAAATGCTGAGTTTTGTTTTGTCCCGGGGGTGAGGGGGGTGGCCACCCCTAACTTTTTTCATTTTTATGGCCTTAATGCGGGATCATGTTGGAGGAAATGAGACCCAAACACTTTGTGAGAATGAAGCCTTTATTTCCCAAAACCTCTGGGTCGAGGGGGGGGATAGCAAAACTGATCTCCTCATCTTCCTCCCCCACCTCAAATTTGCGCCAATCTCTTTCCCAAAGGGAAGGGGCGCGTAACGTCGGTGTCCAGAAACCTCCTCCCCTCCCCCTCTTCCTCCAGCATAGCTTCTCACACCCTGACTTTCCTCAGATGATGCACCTGAGAGCTGAGGCGCCCCCTTGCATAGCCTGGACCCTGAACCCCTGCCTAAAGAAGACGATAAAATTGTGAAACTGTCGGGCCTGTGGGTTAGGAGAGAAAGGGTCTGTGGCCCGCATCTGTTCCCTTCCCCCTCCGCGCTGGGGGGAGTGATGTTTGGGTGTCCATGATTTTCCAGAACTAAGATCCCCAAAATGCTCTGTGAAAAGGGCTTTGTCCCCCTGCATTTTGGTGGCTTCCTTTAAAAAAGGAAGGATGGTGCAGAGCTCTTTCCCCCGCCCCCATCTCGGGGGTCAACCCCCCGGGTTTCACACCGGCTTGTCAGACCATGTTCACTTCGTACGCGTAAGGATTACGCTGCTGCCACAATCGCTGGGCTTGGGGGGGGAAATTCCAGCGTATTGCCACGTAAAAATTGGACGGTTGCCCGGGGGCCGACTATGCTGAAGCACCCCGGGGACGAAGCAGGGTTGGAACGCGGAAGGGGAAAATCGGGACCCCGAGCCTTGTCGCAGGAGTCCAGCCCCGGGTAGCGTTTTAAAATTTTTTCGGGGTTTGAAAAGGTTCAGGGACGTGCCATGAAAGGGGATTGCCCAGCCTCCCGTCTAAGGCGGCCAGAAAGATTCGACCGTTATCGCACCCCAACCTTCCGGGCAAAAGGTTCTTGCACCGTTGAGGACCCTTTCCCCACAGCTTCTGACCGTGGTTTGAGGGGTCTCCAGAAGTTTAAAATTTTAAACGGCCGGGTTTCTCTGGGCATTTATCCCAAACCCAGAGGCCCTTTGGGGGAAAGAAACCCGACCACCCCCTGCGTTTTAAAGAGCGTGCACCGACCCTGAGACCCCACCCCCCCCCAGAGACACCCACCCAGCTAAAACCAAAAGTGAGCTGTACAGAGAAATAGCGGCCTTGGGCAGTTACTAGCCATTGTCGGTGGTCAGAGGGATTTTGCCAGACCAGTGAAACAACGTGTTTTAATTTAGATGACACGGGTTTGGCCCGGGGGCGGGGGGAGGCTTTTTGGAAAAGAAATTTCCCGCTCGGACTGGTATTTGGGGCAGCAAGGGCCATGCTGGTGGAACCCATCTGTGTCTCCCAGAGGAAAGGCAACTTTTCAAGGCCAAAAAGCCGGGCAATGCCGACAATCAGGCTTTTTGCTTTGGGAGGGTTTTGGTTTTTAAAGTGTTTTTTTTCCAAACCCAGGTAGAAAAAAGGGCTGGTGCTAACTTCCCGCGTATGGCGTGAGGTCGTCAAAGTGGTGAAGGAGAATGGGTGGGGATGGGTTCTGGTGGTGCTGGTGGTACTCTGGCGATGGTGGAGGTAAGGGGGTGGTGATCCTGATATGATCGGGGAGGGGAAACTTCCCACTAGAAACCCCGCTTGGTGGTGAGAGGAGGAGGAGGGGAACAAGGGTGTGACGTGGTTTTAATCCCGGCTCGGTGTGCCTTTTTTGGCCAAGTGTTCCCTCCATTTCAACTTATGCATTCGCTGCATTTGACTAACATCTTGGTGGGGGTTAAACACTAAGTTTCTTCCCTTTAAATTGGTTTATGGCAAAGGCGTTTAACATCGCTGGGTGAATCAGGGGGCTTGCTCAAAAAGGCCCAGGCCTAGAGGGTCCGGGACCTTTTCGAGGTGATAAGAAGGGGGGGGTTTTTCCGCTGATCGTGGTTGGCGGAATCTTTCCCCAGCGGACTTTCTGCGCCCGCCCCTCCCTTTTTGAGGCGGGACCCTACTGACACTCCCCCCATCGTTTTCCCTCCTGCCCAGTGATGAAGCGCTTCAAGGGCAAATTCTGCTAAAAAGACCACGTTGGATCCGAAATGTCGTCATATTCATCATCACCAGGTAAACCCTTCGTCGTTGACTTTTGCATCCGGGATGTGGGCTAAAGCAAGGGGCACTGCAAGACGTTCCCGTCGGCCCCGGGATTTTTCCCGATTGCCCGGCTTCTTCTCCTCTTGATGCATCAGAAAACTGGCGTCAGAGAACAAAATCATCCTTTTGGGTCTTTGACCCTTTCAAATGCCTTTGACCCCAACCGCATTTTGTCATAAAAAGGGTTTCAGAAAATGGATTATCCACGTGGGGGTAAAACGAGTTTGACTTTTGGGCTGCCTTTCGCTTCATTTTGGACGGATCGACGATGCTGATGACGACTTTTCGGGGGCCGTGACTGCAAGGAGGAGTTTAAAATGTGGATGAGGTTGCTTTAACCACTGAAAAACAGTTGGCGACGCTTTTCGTTACTAGATTCACAGGGGCCCTGACCCAGTGAGGTCAGGCCTGACGGTTTGAACCCGACGATCAGCTGGCTTGCGTTTTGTCCCCAGCACTGGAAGGAGCACCACTCTCGTCCCCTCTTACCCCCCTCCCCCCTTTTTGGGGTTTAAAACCCTTTAATTTCGCTCCAGGTTCAAAAGATAAAAATTTAAGAAGGTAGGAAGAGTTTTTGACAGTCTTTATTAAAAAACGGCAAATACGCATTCTTAAACCCCTCTAATTTTCTACAGCCAAGGGGATTAGAAACTGAAATATTTCTAGCGAATCCCGGGAAATGCGGTTGGTGGAAGAACCGTAAGACAAAAATCAACTGTGTTCTTCCTTGCCCCGGGGTTTTACAATTGCCCAGTGGACTAGGAATTGATATTTTTCAAAAAAACTATCATACAAGGGCTTTTGGGCCCCAAACTGAGATTCACCGAGGGCGAATTAAAAATTTTTTAAAATTACACGGATGAGAAATTGCGTTTTTTTGCAAGCAAAGAAAACGAGCAGTTTCTAGAAAATTTTTCTTCAGAATTGTGTACAAAGTGGGGGTATTTGGAAAAAAAAACTAGGGCGCACCCCCGTGCAATACAAGTATTTAAAAAATTATACGGATAACAACGGTGGTTTTGCCCAATAAAAAACACCAACAGTAACTTCAAAATTTTTGTATTCAAATTTTTAAATACAATGTGGCTCTATGAACAAAATGGGCCCCCCCCCCCCAAAATTTAAAAAAAAAACACGTATTTTAAATGTATACGGATAATAAAAGGTGGGTTTTTGCACCTATGAAATACAACAAAAATTTGTATGGTAATATAAGTTTTTCAGATGGGTCTTTCAACAAAATGGCCCGCGCCCAAATAAAAAAAATAAAAAAAATTGTGTGGGATTTAAAAAGGGGGTTTTTTGCACCCATGAAATAAACTGCGGTGACAGAAAAGTTTGTATCCTATTGTAAGTACAAAGTGGGTTTTGAAAAAAACTGGGTGCGCCAAAGTGAAAACACGTAATTTAAAATTTTTAATGATAATAATAGGTGGTTTTTGCACCCCATGAAATAAACAGCAATTACTAGCAAATTTCGTATGGTAAATAAGACAAGATGGGTCTTTCAAAAAAAACTGGGCTGCGCCAAAATTTAAAAAACACGAATTTAAATTTTGTATGATTAATGGTGGTTTTTGCAATATTTAAAACACCCGGGTG
>JAODAL010082762.1:0-11469 GCA_025379985.1 Phyllomedusa bahiana
GCAAAAACCCCAAAAGGGGGGCATTTTGAAATGACAAATTTAAGGAAAAAAATTTTTTTACAGAGCTCCCAATTTTCCCCAAGGGAAAAATCCCAACAGACCTAGAATGCCCTACCTTTTTCACCTTTTAAATTTGGCAGTAAAACCAGGGAAATCAGTTACCCAACTTAGGCAGTACCCCTTTGAAGCACAGCAAGAAGCAACTTCATGCAGCCATGTATGAATGCACAAAGCAGACACCATTCGGGCCTAAACCAAAGGAAGCAAAAGAGTGCACACTTCGTTTTGCCCCACACTTTTCCATTCCAAAAGGCTATTTCCCTTTTGGAATCTCGGATTCAGAAGGGAGGGGGGGGGGGGGAGGGGAAATTTTTGATCATGACTGAAAAAAACCCATAAAAAAAACCCCGCGGGGGAAACAAAAATTAACACCAAAAGAAATTTTTTTTTTGGGAGCGCCCCAAGACAAGGTGGTTACTTTCCCCAATCTTCCCAAATTGGATGTGGATAGTCTCACAAGTTATGTGAAAAAATTTACAAAACCCAAAAAAAACCCCTGAAGTGTAGGGAAAAAGGGTTTTTTTCTTCTTTGCAACCCTTTAACCCAAAAATGGAGCCAAAACGCTAAAGCCGGGTGATCAGATGCCCTTAAAAAAACACTCCCGGAAAGCTTTGGGAACCCCCCGGTTCGGGGGAAACCATCCCAAGCCCTTTGTTGACGACTGAAACCTCTTTTAAAGGGTTTAGAAGGGAAACCAACAGGGTTTCCATGCAAGCCATTGCAACGGGCCTGAGGGGGCCTCGGGGACATTGACACTGTTTCCGGTAAGTATTGTTTTAAAGGGGAATTTACTTTAAACCTCGGGGGAAAATTTTAAACTCACCCCACCACAGGGTTCAAACCAAAAGAAAAAAACACAAAACCCAGTTTCGGATATGCACACATGCCCCATCCAGGGCCCTTTTTTCTATGCCTTTTTTTGGCGACCCCCTGGCCAAGGGAGGGGGCTGAGGGTTGGACTAATTGCTCAAATAAATTTGGCCCAATAATGAACCAAAACACAAGTGGCACGGAACACCAGCAAAAAAACCGTTTTCCCAAAGGGAAAAGGTGATACTTTGCCCGGGGTGGCGGGGTAGTCCAAAACATCAAAAAAGCAAAAAGCTTTATCTTGCATAAAAAGGGGGAAGTTGGGTACCCTGGGAAATTTTATTTGGGGAGATCCCAATCAGGGGAAATTCCGAGTAAAGGCACCCAAATTTAAAGCTTAAACGCCCCTTCCTCAAACCACAAAACCTTTAAAACCTTCTCTGCTAGAACAAATTACCTACCCCAACTAAAAAAAGGTTAAAAAAAGGGGGGAATTTTTGGGGGTTGGGTTTAATTGGGCATATTACAATTGTATTACAAAATTTTTTAGTTTTTTCCCTTTTGGGTCTATGTTGTTGTTCAAAATATTATTAAAAGATTAAAAAACTGTTTTTTTGGAGAAACTTAAATTTTTCGGGCACCAATATGAAGGGACAGTTTAAAGGGGCTCACCAGGGCGGGGGAAAGCCCAAGCTACACAGGGGATCATCTGAATAGGGATGATTCGTCTCCAAAAACCCGGCCCAAGAAATCAAAAACGGCCCCCCCTTTCCCCCCCTCGGTTTCCCTGGGGGTTTGGGAAAGGGTAAGAGACAGGACTAGGAAAAAGGGAATTTTGCGGAAAGGCATTGTAAAACAGTCCCAAAAAGCACCGTTCACCCTCGATGTAGGGCTCCCCTTTGCACTTTGATTAAAGCTTTTGGACCCCCAAACCCTTTTTTGGGGGCGAAGAGCAAAGGAGGGGGTCCCGTAAATTTAAAAGGACTTTTTAGTATAAAATCCATGGAAATTGGGGAATTCCCCCCGCTCCTTCCCTTTTAAAAATTCTATACTTTATTTATATAAATTTAAAAAATTTCCCTGACAAAAGTCTGTTAAAAAACCCCACCGTTTTTTTTTATGCACCCTTACCACTATGTATTTACTCACTATGTATGTTATCTCTAATTTTTGCCCAAAGTAACCCGTAAAAGGTTTTTGGGTCCCCTGACTGCGCATGTCAGGCCGGCTCATAAAACCCAAGGGATATAAGTTTAAAATGCTGTAATAATAAACGGGGGCTTTTTGGGTTTAAACGCACACCCAGTCTTTGGGTGGATACTAACATATCGGATCTAATATCTGATAGAGGTGGGAGCGGCCCAGGAGTCCGGGTCTGGACCCCTAACAAATTTTGGGTTTCCCCAAACAGCAACTAGAAAAAATTTTCCAAAAGGAAAGAACCCATCACGGGAACTTATATAGGGTGTTCGGGTGTGAATGAACCTAACATTGTCCCCATAAATTTAAAGGTACCTGTCAAAGGGTTTGGGCTATAATATGAAGTGAATAGTTAGCTTTTTTTAATTTGTTGGAAAACTGGAAAAAAAGGGGCCCAAAAAAAAAATTAGGGTCCGAAGATTTTAAAAAAATTTTAAATTAGGTGCTCAAAAAAGGCAGGTCTTATGGGGTGTTTTTCCCCGAATGCCCTGGGGGTTAAACCCAATAAAGGGGGAACCACGATGCCCCAGCAATGTCCCGTGGGGACCAAAATGAACAGAAGAGCTAGTTTCAAGCACAAATTGCTGGAGAAGTTTAAAACAAACCTCAGACAAACAGACTGCCAACATATAGCACAGTGGGTGTACAGAGATTGTCCCTTGCTCAATTTGGGTCCCCAGTCCTTATTTGGGCTTTAAAAATTTTAAATCGAAACTAACCTATTAGTATGTTTTTTGGGAAAGGGGATACGAAGATAGGTCCCAACACTAAGGGGAATGTATGAAAACTGTCTTGGTCTAAGAATTTTCTTTTTGCCCGTAGAAACCAATCAAGAGCGCCCCTTTTTAAAATTTTTTAAAACACAAATGAAATGAAAGGGAACCTGAATTTGGTTTCTATGTTCAACAAAAAAAGTCTTAAAACCAAAACATTTTTTATACATTTTGGTCCTAAAGTCCTTTTAAAACCCAAATGTGATTTTAATAAAAATTTTTTTTTTTTTACCCCCTTTCCCCTTTAAAGGGGAAAATTGACCTACTTTAAGAAAAAGGGAAAAACCTGAGAAGAAAAGGGGTCTAGGTCATTTTTTTGGAGAATCTAAAGACACACTGGTGATTTTAAAGTTTGAGTATAGTGAGGCTGTCCCATGGGGGGAAATTTTAACGGTTCCCCTCCATCAGGGGAGGTGTAAGGGCTAAAGGGGTAATTTGTTTTTTAAGGGACAGTTTTAAAACCCGAACTTAAAATGTTTAAAAACAGGATTTGGGGGTTAATTATGGGAAAAAAAGAAGAATTTACTAAACATTTGGACAGATTATCCCACTTGGGTCCCAAAAATTTTTCTTTTTTTGGGGGGTGGGAGTAAGCCAAAAAACCAAATTTTTTTTTTGCCTGTTATATGGGTTTCTGAAAAGGGTTGTTTAAATTGGGAATAAAAAAATTTAATGTTTTAAAAAGGTTTTTATTTTTTGTACTTTAATTTTAAAATTATTTATCCCAATTGAACTGTCATAAGATTTTTTTTTGGGAATTTTTGTTTTACAAAACTACCCAAATCCTAGACAAAAAAAAAGGGTTTGACCTACGCTAATAAAAAAGCTAGTGATTCCCTGACAACTTCAGAAAAAAAAACAAAAACCCCCCCAAAAAAACCTCACTTTTCAACTAAATAACACATAAAAAAACCCCTTTTTTTTTAAAACCATATTAAAACCTCTCAATTTTCCCCTACTAAAAAACCCAAAACAAATCTCAAAAACCCAAACCAATAGCAGAAAAAAAGTAGGATGATCGCCCCAAAAAGGGCCCCCCCCACCCCAACCCAAATAACAAAATTTTCAATCCCTATAAACCCTATTGAAAAAAATTTTTTACTCCCCAATAAAAAAAATCCCAGAAGTCACCTTATACAAAAAACAAAAAAAAATCCTCTTTTTCCACTAAAGAGTCCCAAAAAAGGGCTCCAATTTTAATTTTAAAAACAAAATATTTTTTACAGAAAAGGTAAATCTTCTATTTTAACCCTTGGAGACAACCCGTCACCTTCAATCCAGCACGCGTTTTCCCCCCAGCGAATGAGGGGGTTTACAGGACAAACATAATAAAAATTTTAAATCCAATCCCAAAATACAAAGATTTATTTAGATAAACAATTTATGGTCCCCTAAATAAAATCAATTGTATAATTTGCATGACCAAGATAGCAGGTCCCATACGTTCCAATTTAATACTGGACCCAAAAAACCCCCTTCTGCACACCCCCTTTAAAAAGCAAAGCCGGGAAGAAATTGTTACCCATTTTTTCCCCCACTTTGGGTTTAAGTCGCGGCCCCTTTAAACCCCCTTTTGGGCCGGGGCGGGCTAATTTTTTCAAACCTTTTCCCGAGTCCCCAAAAAAGCCGCCGGCGACAACTCCACCCCACTCGACTTTTTCTATATACTTAAAAAAATCTTGCGGGATTGGGGGCCCCCCAACCCCCTTTTCAACCCCCCAGGTTGTTTAAAGGTTTCGCCCCGCCCAATTTCCCTTTCAAACCTCCAGTGTTTGTTTTTCTTTATTTTTTGGAGGGAAAACCAAACAGGGAGGAAAAATTTTTCAGGGCAATAATTTTGCTGGAAAACCCTTTGGGTTTTTGGGATTCATAAGGAAAGTTTTCTTTGACAATTCTCAGGGCCCGATTTCCTAGGGGGCAAACCCTTTAAAAGGGGGCGGCAAAAGCAAAGGTCGTGTGTGTTCCCTTTACAAATTTTGTGGCATGGCGCTGGTTAAGGGGCGGAGCAGCGCTGCCCCCCCTCTCTCTTCCCCAAAACAAGCGGGGAAACTGTAAATCCGGAGCGCCCCGAGAGAGAGAGCAGAGCAGCGATTTTCCCCCCCCCCTCCTCCCCAGCACAGTGGGGGCAGAAGAAAAGAGGTCTCCTCGGGGCCCTGCAAATACAGGGAAAAGGGAATGAAAAGAGGGGGGGGGGGGAGGGAGTGAGAGACCTTTTCTGTGGGGTTTTCCATTCTGTTTGGGGATGGATTTAAAGTGGGAGGGAACCTGTTGGGGGGAAAGCTTTGGGGAGGGATCCTGTGGGGTGCAATGCGTGGGGAGGGATCCCCGTGGGGTGGGCCCTTTCTGTTGGGGGGATCCGTTGGGTGGAAAGCTGTGGGGAGGGGGATTCCTTGGGGTGGGGGTGGGAAAGCTGTGGGGGGTGATCCTGGGGGGGTTGGGATTTCTGTGGGGAGGGATCCTTTGGGGCCATGCTGTGGGGAGGGGGTCCGGGGGGGTGCCAAAGCTGTGGGGAGGATCCTGTGGGTGGGAAAAGCGTGGAAGGGGAAACCTGTGGGGGGGATGTTTTGGGGGGGGATCCCCGGGGGGGTTTCCATGGCCCGTGGGGAGGGATTCCCGTGGGGTGGCCATTTCTGTGGGGGGGGATCCTGTGGGGGGCCCAAGCTGTTTGGGAGGATCCCGTGGGGGAAGGGGGTTTTTGGGGAGGGGTCCTGTGGGGTCCCCCGCTGTGGGGGGAATTTTGGAAAAAGCTGTGGGGGGAATTTCTGGGGGGGTTGAAGGGGGCCTGTGGGGAGGGGTCCTGTTGGGGGCAATGCTGGGGGGGAGGGATCCGTGGGGGCCATCTTTTTGGGAGGAAACCCTTTTGGGTGCCAAAAGTGTGGGAGGGGTCCCGTGGGTTTCCAATTGTTTTGGGGGGGATCCGTGGGGGACAAATGGCCTGGGGGTTTGGGGGGGGGATCCTGTAGGGGGCCATGCTGTTTGGGGAGGGATCCTTTGGGGTGCAAACGTGGGGGGGGATTCCCGGGGGTGCCATCTGGGGGAGGAAAAACCCCGGGGGTGCAATGATGTGGGGGGGGGATCCGTTGGGGGGACCAAAGCGGGGGGGAGGGATCCAGGGGGGGGCCAAAGCTGTTGGGGGGGGGAAAACCCCTGGGGTGCCAAAGTGTGGGGAGGGGTCCGTGGGGTTTATGCTGGGGGAGGGGGTCCTGTGGGGGTGCCAAAGCTGTGGGGGAAAGGTTAAACCGTGGGGTGCCATGCTGTGGGGAGGGGTCCTGTGGGGGCAATGCTGTGGGGAGGATACTTTTTGAGGGGTTGGTTGGGGGATTTTGGGGAGGGGTCCTGTGGGGTGGGATGCTGTGGGGGATTTTTGGATGCTGTGGGGGTTTTGGGGGTTTCTGGGGGGGGTGTGGGGAAATGCGTTTGGGGGGGGATCCTTTGGGGGATTTAATTTTGGGGGGGCAAGCTGTGGGGAGGAAACCTGTTTGGGGGGGATGGTTGGGGTTGGATCCCGTGGGGTGCCATGCTGTGGGGAAGGGGTCCCGTGGGTACCATTTCGTGGGGAGGGATTTTCCCGTGGGGAAAATTTTGCTGTGGGGAGGGGGGGTCCCGTGGGGAGGGGGGGTCCTAGGGTCCCTGCGTTGGGGGAAAGGGGGCCTTTTGGGGGCAATGCCCGTGGGGGGGGATCCCCGTGGGGTTGGGCCCTGGGGTGTGGGGAGGAATCCTGTGGGGGGGCAATGATGTGGGGGGGGAAACCTGTGGGGGACCATGCTGTGGGGGGATCCTGTGGGGGACAATGCTGTGGGGAGGGGCCTGGTTTGGGGGGAACCTGTAGGGGGCCAGGTGGGGAGGGGTCCTGTGGGGTTTCAATGCTGTTGGGGGGGGATCCATGGGGTGGGCCCTGCTGTGGGGAGGAATCCTGTGGGGTCAAGATTGGGGGGGGATCCCGTGGGGGGCCATCTGTGGGGGGGGATCCTGTGGGGTGCCATGGGGGTTTGGGGGGGATTCTGTTTGGGGGGCCAGCCCTTTTGGGGGGGGTTTCCCGTGGGGGGGCCAGCTGTGGGAGGGAAACCTGGGGGTGCCATGCTGTTGGGGTGGGTGGGTGTTTGGGGGGCCATGTGTGGGGGGGGATCCTTTGGGGGGGGCGTGCTGTGGGGGGGATCCTGTGGGGGGCCATGCTGTGGGGGGATCCCCGTGGGGTGCCATGCTGTGGGGAGGGATTTCCCGTGGGGGGCCATTCCCGGTTGGGGGGGGGGATTTTTAGGGGTGCCATGCCCGTTTTAAAATTTGGTTTCCTTTTGGGGGCCATGCTGTGGGGAAGGGGGCCCCGTGGGGGGGCCATGCTGTGGGGTGGAATCCTGTGGGGAGGGATCCTGGGGGTACCATGCAGGGGGGTGGGATCCGTTGGGTTGGGATGCTGTGGGGAGGGATCCTGTGGGGGGGGATGCTGGGGAGGGATCCTTTTGGGGGGCCATACTGGGGGAGGGATCCTGTGGGGTTTAAAGCTGGTTGGGGGGGATCCTGTGGGGCCATGCTGTGGGAAAGGGTCCTTTGGGGGGCCAAGCTGTTGGGGGGGGATCCTGTGAGGTTTGGAAAAGCAGTTGGGGGGGGATCCTTTTTTTGGGGAGGGATCCTGTTTGGGGGCCATGCTGGGGGGGAGGGATCCTGGGGGGGTGGGGATGCGGGGGGTGGGATGCGTGGGGGGGATCCTTGGGGGGGGGTGGGTGGGGTGGGGGAGGGATCCCCGGGGGGGGGGATGCTGTTTTGGGAAAAGGATTTAGCTGTGGGAGGGGTCCTTTTTGGGGGGGATCTCGTGGGGGTGACAAGATGTTGGGGTCGGGGGGTGAACATGATGTGGGGAAAGCTGGGGGGTTTACACATGATGTAGGGGCTTGGGGGGTGACACATGAGTTTGGGGGCTGGGGGGGAGGGGGTGGGGAAAACGGGGGCTTAGGGGAGGAGGTTAGAGTTTTGGGGGGTTGGGAGGGGTCAGGTCCCAAAACAATTTGGGGGTTTTTGGGAACCTAATCCTGTGTTTTCCTACCCGCCGGCGTTGGGGGTTTTGAGCCTATCCCCGTGTTATCCTACCCCCCCCCCCTGGGGTTTTAGCATCAAAAACCTAAACCCGTGTTTTTCCTACCTCCCGGGGGTTGAGTATCTAAGCCATCCCCGTGTTATTTTCCAACCTGCTGGCGTTTTAGTTTTCTAAGCCTATCCTGGGGTTATCCTAACCCCTGGCGGTTTATAACTAAGCCTATCCTGTGTTTTCCCCAACCCTTTTGGCTTTTAGTAACTAAGCCTAACCTTGTTATTTCCCACCTGCTGGCGTTTATTTTCTAAAGGGCCCATCCCCGTTTTATCCAAACCCCTTGGGGTTTAAATATCAAAACCCTAACCTGTTTTTATCCAACCTTCTGGAAATTTATTAAAAAAAGCCAAACCTGTTTATCCTACCTTTTTCCTGTTTGATATCAAAGCCTATCCTTTTGGGTTAAATTTCCTGCTTTTTTGGCATCTTTCGGCGTAAGGGGATTGGGACTTTTACACACGGCTTTTAAATCTGGGTACTTTAGGGAAACATGTGCTGGCCCGGCGTGTATTCTATTTGCGTGTGTGCCGACTCCCAAAGACTTTTACATTTTCCCTTTTTTTCCAGCGCCCCCGTACACATTGGGAAACCAGCAGGTTTTCCCTTAGCTTTTTATGAAGCTATGAATTTCTGTATTTTTTGGGGGTGTACTACGGGTGCATTGCACTAAGGGTGTCTACCCCCTATTGGGGCACGTATGGAGGAATATACAGTATGATGACCCCTTTTACACGATGGGCCCACCACTAAAAAGGGGCACTGTATTGGGGGTAAAATTTTCAAATCCCGCAACCTCTTACAAAAGGGGTCTACCAAATATATTGGGCACCGTATGGGGGTAAATATCCTTTTACAGAGCCCGTTACACTGGGGGCCTTTTCCCCTATAGGTCACTGAAAGGAGGTAAAAACAGTCTTCAGAGACTGGTTTTCAAATGGTTTTTTACCACATATGGTCAATGTTTTGGTGGGAAAAATACAGTTTTGCAAACTTAAGTACACTGGGGCCTACCACAAAATGGTCACTGTATGGTGGGTTTAAAATACAGTCCCACAGAGCCTGTGTAACTTTGGGGTCCCACCACTAAATTGGGCACTGTATGGTGGAAAAAAACGTCTGTAAACCCGTGAAAACTGGTGTCTACCACTATATGGGGCCCCCTGAAAAGGGGGTTTAAAATACAGTCCTACAGGCCTGTGTAAAACTGGGGCCTTTCCACTTTTAAAGGGGCACTGTATGGAAGTAAAATACAGTCCCCTTTAAAAGACTGTGAAAACTGGGGTCAAACCCCTATATTTGGGCACTGTATTTGGGGGTAAAATACAGCCTGTAAAAGCCTGTGTCCACTGGGTCTACCAAATATATGGGCACTGTTGGGGGGTAATATACAGTCTGCAGAGGGCCTGTGAAACAAAACACTTTTTGTCTTCCCACCCCCAAAATGGGCATTGTATATGGAAATATTGGTTGTATGTAGAGGTTTATGGGCATGCACCCGTTTTTTCGGTATCTCCCCAACCCCCTCCTGGATGCTGAATAGGCTTTTCCCAAAGTCTAGGAAAAACTGGTTTACAGCTAACCCTTCAAATTTGCTTTCCTTTTAGACGTTACAAGGGGTTTTAGTGGGGCGTGGGTTTTGGGGAAAAGGGGGGTGGCCTTTTTTGTGAAAGGGGGTGGTAATCAAATTGTTAATGGGGGCGTATTCAGGTTTAGTGCCTAGGGCAGCATGACCTATAAATACAGCCCTGCACATACTAAGTTTTCCCCCACAAAGCAACCCAAATTGGGCCCAAAGGGAAGGACTTCCCTTTAAGCAAAAAATTTTAAAACCCACCACCCCAGAGTAAATCTAAAAAGTAATTTGGGAAAAATCGCACACTGCACACTGCAAAACAACCTGCCTTCGCCTTAAAAAATGGGATTTTTAGTCCCCCTAAGTTACTTCAATAATCTGGGCCCAAAAAAAAAAAAACCCAAAATTTAATAAATATTGAAAAAAAGCCCCATAAAAATAACCAGAACCCGGGAAAAAAAAAATAATTTAAAATTTTTATAATTTCAAAAATTTAAAAAAAAAAAACATAAAAATAGCACCGGGGACAAGCCCCATATAAAACCCCCCGAAGCCAAAGGGAATGCCCCCAAAAACCATCAAGTAGCCAGGGGAGATGCCCATAAAACCCCCGTAGCCAGTAATGCCCCATAGGGCCCCCCCCCCCTATAGCCAGGTTTGACCCCATAACCCCCCCGTAGCCAGGGGACTGCCCCATACCCCCCAGTTAACCATGTAGATGCCCCCTAGCCCCCCATAGCCATATAGATTTTTTCCCACTGCCCCTCCCCGTAGCCATGGGAAAGCCCCATAGCCCCCCCAAAGCCAATAGATTTGGGGGCCCCTTTGCCCCCCAAACCCATGTAGATGCCCCATCTCCCCCAGTAGCCATGTAGATGCCCCAGAGCCCCCCCACTACCCATGTAGATGCCCCAGAGCCCCCTCAGTAGCTATGTAGATGTCCCACAGCCCCCCAGTAGCTATATAGATGTCCCACAGCCCCCCAGTAGCCATATAGATGCCCATAATAGCCCCACTAGTAAAAAAAAGCCAGTACCATATAGATGTCCCACAGCCCACCCAGTAGCCATATAGATGCCCCATAGCCCCCAGTAGCCATGCAGATGCCCCATAGCCCCCCAGTAGCCATATAGATGTCCCACAGCCCCTCTGTACGCAGGCAGATGCCCCATAGCCCCCCAGTAGCCATAAAGATGCCCCACAGCCCTCCAGTAGCCATATAGATGTCCCACAGCCCCCCAGTAGCCATATATATGTCCCACAGCCCCCCAGTAGCCGTATAGATGCTCCAGAGTCCCCAGTAGCCATGTAAATGCCCCATAGACCACCAGTAGCCATGTAGATGTCCCATAGCCTCCCAGTAGCCATGTAGATGTCCCATAGCCCCCCCCAGTAGCCATGGAGATGCCCCATAGCCCCCTCTAATGACTATAAAAAAAACTACTCACCTGGTGGTCAGTGCAGCGCGGCATGGTCCGGTCCAATCCTGGAGCAGGTGTACGGTGTAGCGTCGCAAGAGGCGTGAGTAAAGCGATGCGTCACGCCCCCTTGACGCTGTATGTATGTGAAGTGCTCACCGAGCACAGTACATACAAAGGGAGAAGGCAGGAGGGAAACGATCCCTCCTGCTTTCTTCCTGTACCAGCAGCTGCACCGAGCGTGTAGCTGCTGACTGACTCTGCGCGGCTGTGGTAAAACAGCCGTGCGGAGTCAGGGAGATCGCGGAGTCAGGGAGATCGCGGCGGCCGGAAAACCGCGGGCCTTGTGTTTGACAGCCGTGTTCTATATGCACTGCTTGTCAGTATATAAATGTCAGCAATAATTTCATTTCTTATGTCACTCAAGTGAGTTACACAGTATGGCAATACATCAATTGTAACACCAAAAATGTGATATATTTGATTTGGTGTGATATGTGTTCAATACAATATGTGGGATGCACCACTGATCAATTAAAAAAACCTAAGAC
>JAODAL010082763.1:0-11469 GCA_025379985.1 Phyllomedusa bahiana
ATCCTGGCTACCTTTTGTTTTTTTTTTTTGTTTGCTATCCATATACCTGCCCTGGGCCCTGTTCTCCTGACCCCGGTTTGTCTCCTGATTTTGTACCTCGCTCCCGTTCGTGTTTGACCTCGGCTTGTTTATGTTTATCCCTCTGGTTCTGATTTGTGGCTTTGGCGTTCCTATTTGATATTGACCCGGACTGTCTGACTATTCTACTTCCTCACGTCCCCAGCACTTTAGCAGAGCAGGGACTGTCGCCCAGTTGCCGTCTGCCACCACCTAGGGCAGCACGTCAAGTAGGCAGGGACAGTGGGCTGGGTTCCAGTTAGGGCTCACTGCACCTCCCTTGACGTGACATTTTTAGTATAGAATGGGTGTTTATAGAAATTATAGAAGTTTTTACTAATAAATTTATTAATGTTTTAGATAATTAGTTATTATAGAATGTTGAGTGGTTTTAGTATTATACTGAAACCACTCAACACTCTATAATAAACTATATATCTAAAAAAGTAATACATTTACTAGTTAAAACTTCTATGATTTCTATAAACACCTATTCTTTACTAAAAACTGTTTTTATATAATTCAATACATATAAAAAGTGATTTATAAGATTAAGCACATGTAAAATGCTGGAAACGCCCCCTATTGGGCTTCATCTGAAACACATGTAAAAATCTCTTATATCGCCCTCTATTAGGCTTCCTCTTACACTACAATTTAACCACTTTCCACTGTAAGTGAAAATGTAGGTCATTAGGTTACTAAAGATTTACATACCCTTACATACATACATATGTGAGGGTAAAGTATATTACACTAAAGAGTCTACCTTTTCAAGCTACAACCTGATGCAAAACGCATCCAAAAAAGCATCAGCTGCTATGTTTTTGGATAAGTTTTTGGGATGCAGTTTAGATGCAGTTTTCAATACGTTTTTCTTCTAGTGAAAAACGGATCAAAAAAAGGGACCCAAAACATTGTGTGAATATACACTAACTGTAAGCTAGTGCTGCAGTACTAAAATATAAAAACTCTTACTCACCACTCAGTGATGAGCTGACCCCACAGCCAGAAGTAAATGGAAGAAAAGTGGGAGGCAGCTGGTAATGGCAAGTGCTGTAACGGCAGTGAGTGGTGAAGAGTTTTTCTTATTTTAGTACTGCAGCGCTAGCTTATAATTGTTAAAAGAAAACAAAACTGGACAATCCCTTAGGCCATGTTCACACGGCTTAAAATGGGCCATATTTCGGTCCGTAATTACGCGCCGAAGTGCGCCAATTACGGCCGAAAACGGCCCATTCATTACGGTAATGCACAGTTCTCATAGAGAACTATGGATTACGTCTCCTCTCCTCGCCCGGCGAATCCGCCTCGGGGGGGAGATAATTCACCTGTCACTTTCTAGCGGCGTATACGCTCCACTAGCAGTGATAGTCAATGGGCCGCGAAGTGCCGGCCCCCTGCTTACCTCCCCCGCTCCCGCCCCGCCCCCGTCCACACGGCGTAAATTGCGGGGCGTAATTACGTCCCGTAATTATGTCGTGTGAACATAGCCTTAATGTCACTCCTGAAAAAGTGCCACCTGGGGTCTATCACCTCTCTACCCTCATTAGCTATGCCACTGTGTATGTTGTTTTGATAGCTTTAAAAATGTCCTTCTCAATATATAAATATACCTGTTTCTGCCAAGCAGTGTTTAAGGGGGTTCTCTCACTGCTTATTATGTTAAAGATCTTTCTAAAACAAGTCCCTTTGCAATATGTTCCATTAACAGTGTCCTACCTATTCCTAGATATCCCCTCTTGTATGGGCTGCATCAGCTCCTCAGGTTGCTATAGCTACAGAACTGTTTGCTCTCTCCTGATAGGCTGCCAGTGCTGGTCGCTATAGCTACAGACCTGGTGTCCTCAGCAGCTCATCACTGCAGGCCAATAATAGCCAATAAAGCCAGTAAACAGGCCCCGGAATTCAAAAATGAAACCGAGAGATAAGGACTGAGGTAAGATGAATCAATGTAGTGAGACAGCCCCTTTAATGTCATATTCTGTAATGTTGTAACCTCTAAATATTTTCTTGTGTTATAATGGATTTGTACACAATTCCTCTCTGTCTGTGCATTGCTTTCTTCTCACAGTCAGTGAATCTTTAAAGGTGTTGTCTCACTACAAGGATTGCTTTTTATGTTAAAGATCTTGCAAAAACAAGTCACTTTGCAATATGTGTCCATTATCAATGTCCTACCTATTCTGAGATATCCCCTCTTGTATGGGCTGCATCAGCATCTCAGGTCGCAATAGCTACACACCTGTTTGCTCGATCCTCATAGGCTGCCAGCACTGGTTGTTATAGCTACAGACCTGGCTTCTCCTGCAGCCTAGTAGAAGCCAGTAAACACGCCCCTGAATTCAAAGTGAAACCAAGAAAACAGGACTGAGGTAACATGAATCAATGTAGTGAGACAACCCCTTTAACAACTTCTCTTAAAAAAAAAACTCGTAAAACTATATTATAACATTGCAGCTGTTTTTTTATTTCTTATATTAAATATTAGAAACCTGTTCTCCTTCTGCCCTTCCAAATATTCTCATATTCTCATTTGCTATTGTATCTTGATGTTTAACAGAATTTATGTTGTTTATATTGTTTCTTGTATTAAGTGTAATAAGACTTTTTCAGCTAGCTAACACAATACCACACATATTCAATCTACTATTGTGTGATCCTCCAAAACTTCAACAAAAAGTAGGAACAGACCCATTACTCTGCAATGCAGAAGATGTAGTAATAATTCACCATGATTTGCCAACAAGAAATCTGCTGCACTATCCACTTAGAGGGAATCTGTCGCCAATTTTTTTTTACTAATTAAAACCAGCCCCTGATCCATATTCTTTTCTTCTTCGTCGTTTTTATTTTCTGATTGTAGATTTCTCAATTCAGTCGTCTACATATGATTGTGGGGACAACATTCTTGCCTGTACCCTTAACAGCAGTCAGAGAGATGCTTTACAGCAGCTTCATGCACATAGGAGTCTTAAGACTGATTCAGTCCCTTTGACTTCTATGGGAGAGTTTTCTAGTCATGCTCTGTGACCTGGGAAGAAGTCAGCTGAAAATCTCTCTACAGAACAGAAAGTGTCGGACTATTATTAGGCCTACTGGCCAAAGTGAAAACTGAAGGACTTTAGAATTTTTTAAAAAATATTGAAAATGATATGGAAAATTGAAAAAAAAATTCTTAAGAAATGGGTTTAACATACAAACATGAGTTGAACAATACATAATTTTTTATGACACATTCCCTATAAGTTAGAGAAGTCCTATAATATACTCCCTGTTCACCTTCAATATTTTATCTTTAAATTGACTACTTTATTCTTGTAATATCAACAAAAGTTCCACCTCTTCCATTAGGTTTCATTCACACTTCACTTTGGCAATAATATTAAAAATCACATAAAAGAAAAGAAAAATAAACATAAATTTGATCTGTTTTTTTATCGCAATTTTATTACCTTTTTAAGTGTCATTTTATAATTTAATTTTCTTCTAGTGTTTATAAAGTTCTATAGAGAAATATTTAGAGGAAAACTGAATAATCCCATGCATACTGCATTTTAAAAAAATCACTGACCTACATAATACTATGAAAAAATTAAAAACTAAAATGTTCTAAATCTGAGCCATGTGATATTTTCATCCTTCTTTAAAATCAGGTTAAAATCTTCATCAAAAAAGTTAGTGATGTTTCGCTTATTTTGCTCATAAACATTTTTCAGACAAATACCAAGGGCCTCATGTATAAAAACTGTCTAGCAGTAAGACTTAATTTGTTGCCCATAGCAACCAGAGCTCATAGCAACCAATCGGAACCCATAGCAACCAGTCAGAGCTCATAGCAACCAATCAGAGCCTATAGCAACCAATTGGAGCTTATAGCAACCAATCAGAACTCATAACAACCAATCAGAGCCCATGGCAACCAGTTAGGGCTCATAGCATCCAATCGGAGCTCATAGCAACCAGTTGGAGCCCATAGCAACCAACTGGAGCTCATAGCAACTAATCAGAACTCATAGCAACGAATAAGAGCCCATAGCAACCAATTGGCGCTCATAGCAACCATTAGGAGCCCATAGCAACCAATCGGAGCCTATAGCAACCAATCGGAGTTCTCCTTTAATTTCATATAGTACTCTGAAAAGATGAAAGGGGCGCTCTGATTGGTTGCTATGGGCCACAAAGAAAGTCTTAGACCTAGACAGTTTTCTTGCATATCCCCATAATATTTCATTAAATGGCCACAAAGTGGCAGCATGTCAGCGTCACCTTCTGTACAATAAAGTCATATTGTTTTCTACAGCATGTTCCAAGCCAATGAAAACATCTACGATCTTGGGTCTTTCTTTACCTACCTTCGTTTTTATATATCGACAGTATATATTTCCAAAATATTTGAAGGTTCTTCTGTTCATATAAGTGAACAGAGGGCAAAAGGTGGCAAAACTTTAGAATGTTCCTTTAGAATTGGGCAACACAGCAACATTTGTTTGAGTGTGAGTCAGGGTAAAATTGTGGGATTACTGCAACACGACTTTAATGTTTACCTATCTGAAAATTGTCACAAATTATCTTCCAAATGTTGCACAAATATTAAAAACTATATAATTTTTTCCAGGGGTACAATCTGGCTTCAGTTGTGCTATTTTATGGCAAGTCACGCACAACCAAATTCTGACTGATTAACTCAACCTGCATATTTTGTTCACAAGAACTTAGAGCCAAGATCAGACTGACCCACAAGGAAGCAGATGAACCCCCGGTGGGCCGCTAAATATGGCAGATTTGAAAATGCTTTTCAACTGCATGGGCATCTTCAGGAGAAGCAGAAAGGCAGAGAAAGAGAAGCAAAAAGAAAGAGTCATGTACCGTAGCTGTAGAATGGGCTTCTTAAATCAACTCCATTGCTGGGCCCCCAGAATCAACTTCATCAGTCCGACCCAAAGTAGGACCCCAAAAAATGAATTGGAAATAGGTGTAGTTAGAATAAAAAAAACAGAACTGCAAAAATGGATACAAAAAGTTGTATTGTCAACTAGGGAAAACAGGGATGCCATAAATAATCTCAGGACCCCATAGCACTGAAGCATGTGGGCTCCTAACCCATTACCAGCTCCTATCTTGCACCACATCAACATACTCTTTTTATAACCCCTTACTGACAGTGGACTTACAGATACATCCTAATGTCGGTATGGAGCTAAGAAATGAGTTAATTAATGTTTTCATAGCCTCCATGTTAACATTTCTATTACTTCTCGACTCGGGCATTAAGTAATAGAACCGCTATATATATAATGGAGAAGGGTGGTCCAAGCAATCAAGCTCCCTAGTAGTCAAGTACCCTAGGGGAACTGCTTGTACAAGTAAAAATAAAAGTTTTAAAACTATAATAAGTAATTAAAAACATTAAAAAGTTCAAATCAGCCCCCTTTTACCCTTTTACAAATAAAAAAAATAAAAAAGTTACACATAATTGGTATTGGCACTGCCAAAAGAGTCTGAGATATTAAATATAACATGATTTAACCCGTACGCTGAACACCGTAGAAGAAAAAAAAAAATTCTAATTGCCAGAATTGTGGGTTTTAGTCATTTTACGTCCCCTAAAATTTGGAATAAAAAGTGATCAAA
Source organism: Phyllomedusa bahiana (assembly GCA_025379985.1). Taxonomy (NCBI): domain Eukaryota; kingdom Metazoa; phylum Chordata; class Amphibia; order Anura; family Hylidae; genus Phyllomedusa; species Phyllomedusa bahiana. Next base: position 5,692 of record JAODAL010082763.1, read on the forward strand.
AGGTCGCATGTATCTGAAAATGACACCAATAAAAACCACTCTTTAGCCCGCAAAAAATGAGCCTTCACTCAGGTCCATAGGTGGAAAAACAAAAAAGTTGTTGGGCGAAGAAAATGGTGCTGCAGCGCAAATTTAAGAAATAGAGAATGGTTTATTTCTTTAAAAGAACTAAAACATGATGAAAACCCTACATATTTATCGTTGGAATTGTACTGACCTACAGAATACAGATAACAAATAATTTGTGCTGAACATTAACCCCTTAATGACACTGAACGTAAACTTACATCCCAGTGCCGGTAAGGGGTTTTGTAACAGGCGGGTGACGACTGGTAATTGCAGCTAACACCCACAGGGGATGGTGCAGTTTCTCAGTATATACTTTGGTAGGGTTAGTTACACCATTAACCCCCTAAGGACCAGGCGTTTTTTTTGGGTGACACGTTCGTTTTTCCCTCCTCGCCTTCTGAAAGCCATAACATTTTTATTTTTCCACCTACATAGACACATGAGGGCTTTTATTTTGCGGGACAAGATGTACTTCAAATGGTGTTATTCACTATACTACAGAATATACTGGAAAACCGCAAAAAAAATTCCAAGTGGGACAAATTGTGAAAAAAAATGTATTTTCGCCATGTTTGCGGGGGTTTTGCTTTTACGGCGTTCAATCTTTGGTAAATATGTGTTATCTGTATTCTACAGGTTGATACGCATCCGCTAATACCAAACATGTAGGGTTCCCGTTATGTTTTTTGGTACCGTAAAAAAAATTCCAAACATTTTCTATTTTTAAAATTTGCGGCGTGGCGTCATTTTGTGCGACCAATAACTTTTTTGTACTAACACCTACGGACGTCAATGAGGGGGCATTTTTTGCGGGCTGAAGTATACTTTTTATCGCTAGTAGTTTGGAATGCATGCAACTTTGTTTTATCATTTTTATTGCATTTTTTGAGTGACGTAAAATGACCAAAAAACGCAATTATGGCGTTTGGAATTCTTTTTCTTCTACGGTGTTCAGCGTACGGGATAAATGATGTTATATTTTTATAGATCGGACTTTTTCAGATGCGTACTTGACCATTAGGTGGCGCGATTGTTAATACAACCTAATGCATTGCATAAGCAATGCATTAGGGTGTACAAAGATGGCGTTTTCCCCACTTCCTGTCTGCAGACGGAAGTGGGGCAAACCAGCCAGAGTAAGTGACGGGAGCCTTCAAAGAGCTCCCCACCACCATGCCCGGTCATCGGATCGGCGATGACCGTAACGATCGGTGCGCGGCACCGATCGGTGTTAATTCAGACGCCGCGGCCATCTTTGCCGCGGTGTCTGATGGGTTAAACAGCGCCAGCGGGCGGAGCCACCCGCCGGCGCTGTTACTGCGGGTGTTAGCGCCGATTTACCACTAACACCCGCCGGCTGTGCGGGGGGGTTGTGGAGCGATCCCCCTGCAAAGCCCCTTGGCGGCCCTGGGACGTACTCATACGCCCAAGGTCGTTAAGGGGTTAAAAAGTACATCTTGTCCTGCAAAATAAAAGCTTCTCTTTCTCTGCCTTCCTGCTTCTCCTGAAGATGCACATGCAGTTGAAAAGCATTTTTAAATCTGCCATATTTAGTGGCCCACCGGGGGGTTCATCTGCTTCCTGGTGGGTCCAAGAGCCATAAGTTTTTTTATTTTTCCATCTACATAGACGTATGAGTCTATGTAGATGGAAAAATAAAAAAACGTATGGCTCTTGGAAGGCGAGTAGGAAAAAACAAACATGTCAACCAAAATAAATGCTTGGTCCTTAAGGGGTTAGAAGACCAGTTTCTCAGTAAATTCTATGGTATGCTCAATGGCATCATTTAAAAGTACATCTTGTCCCACAAAAAAAGCCCTTACATGTTTATGTAGATGGAAAAATAAAAAAGTTATGGCTCTTGGGAGGTGAGGAGGAAAAAAATGAAGAGCCAAAAATTATGACCTGCTGTCAGGAAGGAGTTAATACTCAGAGCTCCTAACAGGAGTAATGTGAGTACTTTGTTGATGGTGCGCCTGAGAAAGAACCTCCAAGAGGTTGTTAGTTGGTCTTGAAGACATCGAAAATGGGATAAGTAGATTGACAGCTTTGGAGAACAAGAAATATATCCAAAGCAGTCATAACACTAATATGTGACAATAAAAGTATGTTCACACAGTGTATTTTTGCCCGTATTTTGCACTGAAATACATGACAAAATGTGCGCACAACAATGTTCTCGTACAGCACTCAGTGTAAAATCATGTTCATAAAAGAATTTAAGTCAATTCTTTGTGGCAATTACGCGCTGAGAAATGCAGGTTTATTGAGGGCAAAAATCTGCCTTGGGCCAGTGCACATCGTTTTCAAATTGAAATAATGTGCTTGCAAGCGTGTAATTTCAAGGAGTAAATTAATATACGTTTACGGCGCGCAAAGGTACACACCAGCAATACACCATCTGAACGTACCCTAAGGCTATGTTCACACGGCAGTAATTGAGGGACGTATTTCGCCGCTAATTACGCCGTGTGCTCGGGAGCGGGGTCGGGAAGGCCGGAAGCCCGCCGGCCCCATAGACATTCATTATCCACGGTGCGTATACGCCGTGAATACTTGACGTGTCACTTCTCTCCCCGCTCGCCGTATTGTGCGAGCAGGGAGAGGAGAGGTAATCCATAGTGCTCTATGAGAGCTGTGGATTACCGTAATAACTGGGATGTATCGCGCCCCGTATTTTGCGCAGTATGGCGCGAAATACGGGGCGCGATACATCCCAGTTTAAGCCGTGTGACCATAGCCTAATACTTAACAATACTATGTAACAATAATACGTAGCAATAATACAGTGAAAAATACATTTAAACCATTTAATAGGATCTTCATCAGGGATCGCGACAAAGACCCCAAAAACGGACGTTTCAGAAGAGGAAGGAAGCGGAGTCTTTCGAAATGTCCGTTTCATCCTGGAGCACGTCCTCAGCCCTCAGTCCATCTTGACTATTGGTTTAATTGACTAATTTATAATAATTTCATGAATTTTTGGGATATTATTTGTTACAAGCATTCATTGATGGACTTTCACACAACAGTTATAATGTTTGTTACATTATATTTGCTTTTATGAATGGAAGATATTTCCTATGAATTTCATGAATAACAGATGTGAGATAAAATTATATTTTTCATTGGATAAGTCTGTGTGGTATTTTCAAGGTACTGAAAATGCCCTGAAGACAAGGGACTCGGCAGGAAAAGGCCTTTATGTGTAACATAAAAGGATTGTCTATATAGCAAGCCTGCAGTCAGGGTGCACTGTGTGTTGCCCTGAGAGCAGCCTATGTCAAACTGACACAGAGTGTAATCTGTTAGCATACAGGAGTATACTAGTACATTACTAAGTATACAAAAGTGTACAGTAGTAGGCCCTTAATAGGAATGAAAAAAGGAGTAAAAATTATTTTTTAAAAAGTGCAGAAAAAATTAATTTAATAAACTTAATACTAAAATAAAATATATATTAAAAAAAAATATTGTGCATACACTAAACAACAAAAACACCTACACATATTAGGTATACACTCACCGGCCACTTTATTAGGTACACCTGTCCAACTGCTCGTTAACACTTAATTTCTAATCAGCCAATCACATGGCGGCAACTCAGTGCATTTAGGCATGTAGACATGGTCAAGACAATCTCCTGCAGTTCAAACCAAGCATCAGTATGGGGAAGAAAGGTGATTTGAGTGCCTTTGAACGTGGCATGGTTGTTGGTGCCAGAAGGGCTGGTCTGAGTATTTCAGAAACTGCTGATCTCCTGGGATTTTCACGCACAACCATCTCTAGGGTTTACAGAGAATGGTCCGAAAAAGAAAAAAACATCCAGTGAGCGGCAGTCCTGTGGGCGGAAATGCCTTGTTGATGCCAGAGGTCAAAGGAGAATGGGCAGACTGGTTCGAGCTGATAGAAAGGCAACAGTGACTCAAATAGCCACCCGTTACAACCAAGGTAGGCAGAAGAGCATCTCTGAATGCACAGTACGGCGAACTTTGAGGCAGATGGGCTACAGCAGCAGAAGACCACACCGGGTGCCACTCCTTTCAGCTAAGAACAGGAAACTGAGGCTCCAATTTGCCCAAGCTCATCGAAATTGGACAGTAGAAGATTGGAAAAACGTTGCCTGGTCTGATGAGTCTCGATTTCTGCTGCGACATTCGGATGGTAGGGTCAGAATTTGGCGTCAACAACATGAAAGCATGGATCCATCCTGACTTGTATCAACGGTTAAGGCAGGTGGTGGTGGTGTCATGGTGTGGGGAATATTTTCTTGGCACTCTTTGGGCCCCTTGGTACCAATTGAGCATCGTTGCAACACCTTGTGGAATCTATGCCACGAAGAATTGAGGCAGTTCTGAAGGCAAAAGGGGGTCCAACCCATTAATAGCATGGTGTACCTAATAAAGTGGCCGGTGAGTGTACATCACCAGATAACCTAACAGGTTATTTAATGTGAATTGTAAATGGTGTAAAAATAATTTTAGACTTCCGGTTCCGGCGCCATGGCGGTGTGAGCGAGGTGGACGAGCTTCCGCATCCCTGCTCCCGCTAAACGGACATCTCACCCGGCAAATACAGCAGAACGTTCTGCGGAAGACTCCGGAGCAGCGGCGAAACTTGTCCACGCCGGCACTTTCGTCCTCAAAGGTGCAGAGGTGCGGGAAGGGCTGCGGGCGGAGAGGCGCCCCCGCGGCGGGCGGCGGCGACCTTGTGCCACACAAATATACACCAGACAGGCGGGACAGGGATTGGACGCCCATGGTTGCTGCCACGAACCTCCCCTGAGTATAACGCTGCTCTGGCGCAAATGAACATTAGAGGCTGCGGCTCTTACACCGGGAGTGCCGGTGGCGTACATGTCTGGCAGCATAAGAGGAAGTGAGGAAGCTCCCAGGCGCCATCTTTGAGAAGCGAGGCGGCCATCCTGACAAACCCCAATACAATATCGGCGACCTCATTGCCCTACATTCTTCCCAGACGAGGGGAGAATCCAACAAATCAATAAAGTTGGGGGGCTCCACATATACTCACTGGCACATTATAATCACCTGAGAAGGGATTTAAGAGACGTTTCCTCACTGGCTGCTTCAACAAATGAACCTATGGGCCTGTATATAAACTGCAACCCGACCCATTTAAAATAGCTATACTTGTTGTTCCACCTATTAAACGTCATAACCTGCTGCACAGCAGGCTGTAGCTACCATATACCTTTTATGCATTAGCACTTCTGTGTAAGCATACTGAACCGAAAAGTGAGGAAAGACTGCCATCTTCTGTCAGTTTCTAAGACTGCACTCTGAACCCGGTATCAGAACACTTTAACTGCTCTGTCAAGTCAAAATAAAAAGAAAAGGTCCAGAGGGAGGCGTAAACAACTTTATACCTTTCAAATCACAACATACCATTCTCATTCTTTATATATGGACCGTTTCTTAAAAAAGATGGGAGGCAACGGACAGCCTAACCAGACGGAAAAAAATCCTAAGTCCCTTAAACACCTCTCCCCTCCGCCACAAGAAGAAGGGGACTCTTCATTCACCATGCCTCCATCATCGTCAAACCTTACATCTTCGCCTCGTCAGGCGGACGATACCCTGGAACTTGAAGAGTTTCGGGGTGCGCATCTCATTAACTACAATCATATCATCGAGGAAATATCCAGTAGAATTGGCCCGGGTATCCAAGAAGCTTAAAATTTAAAACGGT